>CM017439.1:25868582-26005776 GCA_007726485.1 Eragrostis curvula | reverse complement strand
AGGGTTTAGGGTTTAGGTTTAAGGGTTTAGGGTTAGGTTATGGTTTAGGGTTTAGGGTTTAGGGTTTAGGGTTTAGGGGTTAGGGTTAGGGTTGAGGGTTTAGGGGGTTTAGGGTTTAGGGTTTAGGGTAGAAGAGTTTAGAGGTTTTGGGTTTAGGGTTAGGGTTTAGGTGTAGTTAGGGTTTAGGGTTTAGGGTTTAGGGTTTAGGGTTTAGGGGTTTAGGGTTTAGGGTTATAGGGTTTAGGGTTTAGGGTTTAGGGTTTAGGGTTTAGGGTTTAGGGTTAGGGGTTTCGGGTTTCGGGTTTAGGGGTTTAGGGTTTCGGGTTTGCGGGTTAGGGTTTCGGGTTAGGTTAGTTTCGGGTTTAGGGTTAGGGTTTAGGTTTAGGGTTGAGGTTTCGGTTTAGGGGTTAGGGTGTAGGGGTTTAGGGTTAGGGTTTAGGGTTTAGGGTTTGGGGTTAGGGGTTTAGGGTTTAGGGTTTCGGGTTAGTTTGGGTTTAGGGTTTAGGGTTTAGGGTTTCGGGTTTCGGGTTTAGGGTTTAGGTTTAGGGTTTAGGGTTTAGGGTTTGAGGGTTTAGGGTTTCGGGTTTAGGGTTTAGGGTTTAGGGTTTCGGGTTTCGGGTTCAGGGTTTAGCGTTTAGGGTTTTCGGGTTTAGGGTTTCGGGTTTTCGGGTGTTAGGGTTTAGGGTTTACGGTTAGGGTTTTAGGGGTTAGGGTTTGGGGGGGTTAGTGGTTAGGCAAGGGTTCGGTAAGGTTTAGGGTTTAGGGTTTTAGGCTTACAGCAGTTTAGGGTCCGGTTTAGAGTTAGGGGGTTCGTGTTTAGGGTTTTAAGGTTCGGGTTTAGCGTTAGGTTTAGGGTTTTAGGGTGAACGTCTTTTGAATAAGATAGGATTGTACAAGAAGACAGGGTTTGTAAAGGTTTAGAGTTTTAGTCATGATTTAGGTGTTGTTTGTTTATGAGCCTGTTCACGGATTATGGTAACCAGGAGTAGGGGTTAGGGTCCATTGGTGGTAATATGGCTATATAAGTTATTTAGGAAAGGTAAGTTGTGGCCACATAATTATTTCCATAGTGAATCTGTTTTGTGATGGAATGGGGAGTCGATACGCTGTGGAATGAAATATCATATTGAAGTCGGGCATCTTTAGCTGCGGGTCCAGTTATCGATAACAATCATCAGCATTTTCATGCAATTTTTTCAGAGTTCGGTTGCAGTTAGTACCACAACTTTACACATACGACCTTCAACCTAATGTACATAATTAGGTATTCTCCTACATCGGCCTGAACAGATACTAATTAGTTGCGTGGTCTACTTCAGAAGAGGTAGGGCCTACACCACTCCAACGAAGAAACCAACACAAGCAGCTAGCACAACCGCTACTAACCACTGACTATGCGACAACCACATTGCTCCTACCGCTATCTAATTTTCGGGTTAGTTCAGTAAGCTGAAGCTTCAGTTCTTCCATTGAACGCCAGACCCGTGCTCCAAACTGGTCTTGGTTCACTTCAACACCAGATTCAATGTCTGCATGCTCTGGAAGCACAACCCCTTTTTGTTGCAAAGGTAGGAGATTGCGTTGCTTCAGATAGAGCTCGTAATCATTCTGCCATTTCCAGAAGCCGCATGAGGTTGGATCGTCCTGCAGGTCATCGGGATGTAAGTACAAGTTACTGTTTGGCAACAGAAATCGAAAACCAAGTGCGAACTAAGAGATCAAGCTCTGAGTACAAGATTACCTGACTGTGGTAACTCGCATGTGTAGAACACCCATCCGTAAGTTGCTGGTTTCCTGCTGACCAGGCGTACCACTGAACTGCCGCAACGAGGGCACGCTATGAGGGGAAGCACCTTGGGCTCGGCGTTGGAGCTGCTGCCGCCGCCACCGTTGTGGACCGGCGACGCTGCGACATCGTCGCGGGGAACAGGTGAATCTCCTAGGGTTAGGGTTTGGGAGGAGGTTGGGAAGAAAGGAACGGAGACGACCCAGGGGAGCAAATTGAAGAAGTGTGTAGAAGCTGTTGCTGCCTTCGTTGCCTTAAATAAGCTAGCTGACAATGTTTGGTTCTCTTATGCCGACCAGTCCGTTCCCCTGCCGTATTCGCACCCGTTTCAGAACCAACCGTTCTCGTCTCCATATCAACTAATGAATTGTAAAATCGAGGCCTCTTGCTGTTATTTTCACAGTACCGTATGTAGCACCTCATCAAAAAATATGTATTTTGTAACATTCATGTACAGCCTACAGATGCCGTCGGTAAATTCAGTCAAAGAGATTGTATGGTTTTTTAACCTGGTACCAGTTGCATTTGTGTTCATACAAGAATCAATTACTGAACACATGGATAAATTCTCTTGAGAAGTTCGTAGTTTCATGTTGAAACGCAAGTTAGGTTCAGCACTAACCCTTGCAGCTGAACTTTGACATTAATTAACTGTCCAAGGCAGGAATTGTACGTAATACGAACACTGAACATATTCACAAAAGTAGCAAAAGTTCAGAAGAATGCTAAATTGGGTACATGCGAGTTTGCTGATCACGAAGACTGATAATTTCTACAAACTAATTACAATCATGGAGTACAGTTCAGTTAAGAAATTTGTAGCGAAACTTTCATCAATCTAATCGTCTGACAGGTCAACAGTCTGAATCAGAAACGGTGGTAATGTCGCTTTGTTGCCCTTCATGGTCAGAAGCTCGTACTGCAGTGACCTCCGCAAGTTTTTCTTGAAATCCTACATACCAACATTGCAGTTAGCCAATAGCATTTCTTGTTTGTTAATCAAAGAACATGGCTAAGCTTACCGTTGGAAGTGGCTGTGCAATCCCAGTCCCTGTGAAATTGACAATGTAGTGCACTGCCAGCAATGCCGAGTCCGGACTGAAACAACAAAATCATATTAATCAAGATTTCACATTTCATAACAATTCCAAACAACGAACATATGAAACAACAATGCAACACTGATTAAGTACCTTCTCGCCTTGCTGTTAAGGTTCTGATGGAAAGTCACGTTGAAATTGTCCAATGGATCTTCCCATCCTGGGAACAAGCGATCCTTGCAATAACATATTGCATCATGGAACTTATCAATTAGATCATCATGCCATTTAAGCATAGTTTCCTCTCCTTCTGTTGTTAGGAGCGGATCAAGCACATGTATCTGCTTCTGCACCATGTCCCAAGCATATACCACCCACCACCCAGTTGCATGTGAAGGCAAGATGATCTGAATGGTCAATTGAAACATAGTCATTCATACAACATACCAGAAGTAAGTAATGTAAGCATTTCTTATAGCTTCAAAGTTTTCCTGTTTTCAGTTATTAGCTTACCAGACGACAATGCTCCATCTCTGATGTCAAGTGGCTCCCAATAAACCAACTATCCACTTCCTCAGTATCCATATCCTTGAGTCCTCGTTTCGCGAGTTCCTGACATTACAAAGTAAATGTTACTCGATGAAGAGGTTAGCTGCCTCAAAAAACAGTTTGTACACATTCTAAAATGCTTTGTACTCACTGCAAAGCCTGGAGGTAGGATGTGCCTCCACTGTTTTATTTTGTTCCTGCACACCGCGTACATCGATGTGTCCTTCTGTTGGAGCAATCTGGTGATTGCAGAGAACATCTTCACGCTAATCTCTGCGCCCCGCTTGAACTCAACTTGAAAATCTTTTCCGAGCAACCTCAGCATGGTTGGCACGGTGTGAACATACCAGTCCCTGCACAATGTATATCAGTATCTATATTTTTTTGTATGTCAATGGAAATCACAAATTACTTATGCCAAGGAGACACCTTAGAACATCATCTGCTTTTGATAGTTGTATCTTTTTATGTATTGTATCGGCCATAGTGGTGCAGCAGGTCCAATGCTCAAGTCCCAACACAAATGGTGATTCTGGAATCCTCCTTTCGCCAACAAACCGGAATTTGGTTGCCATGGCCAGAGGAGCTTCGTCAATAACATCACATGGAAGTATCTCTCTCTTGATGACAACCTGGTCATCTTCGCTCTGATCATCCATGAATAATCTCTTCCCAGGCGTTTTCCTTTTTGGCCCTGTAGCTAGTCTTTTGTATAGTGATCCATTTGACAACCTCTTCCCTGTTGAAATCACACTAGATCCACTGTCATAGCATGCTTCTGGATCCCGATTCCTAGGCCTGTTCATCACCTTATTTTTTTGCCGACAGCGAGCAGCTATGGGACGATCAACAGATACTGCACCTAGTATGCTTGTTGCGTCACCAGCAGCAATGGGAGGCATGCATGCATCTGCCAAAAAAATCTGTTAACAAGATCCACCTCTACACTTGTTCATCAATTACAACATAAAGTATTGCAGCAGAGCATCTTACTCATCTCATCCAACAGCTTCTTTGCTAGATGGTTGTAATGTCCAAACAAGCCATGCATGCTGGTTGCTTGTCGTACTATCGACGGAATGTCAACAGTCACTGCAATGTTTCAAGGTTATTAATACCGCAGTCAATTTTATGCACATTAATGCACTTCTGAATGCCACAAAATTACCTCTGAAGTTGAATGTCCTGTTCAGTGTACTCTGTGTACTGTTGTACATCATCACAGATGAATCATTACAGCCAACAAGAGCTGGACTTGGTACAACATCATCTTGCTCTTCCATAGTATCAAAATCTACATGTACACGTAACATACTTAAGGTACAAGTCTGAAGGAAACAAAATTAAGGTGTTCATTGACAATATTTATGTCGTGAAATAACAAGATAAGTGATATGTACCTGCTTCAGAGTTGGTCATGCATGGATATGGTGTGAATGGTTCATCAATGTCGCCATCTGCATTTTTATTCCAGGGTTATAATTAAAAACCCAATGTTTCAATAGCACTTGTCTACCATTATTATTAGCAGCCATGTACCTGGAACAAATGAATCGAAGTTTGCTGATCCCACCGAGTTCCTGGCTGGACTGATTCGTGTCTCATTTTCGAAATCTGCAACTAACAACAAAGGTGTTGTGTCAATATTATTTTTCATAGCACTCACTTGAGCACAGTACATGATGTGTACAACAATTTACGACGACCCACTGCGTCATGTAACATGTACTATATAACACAAAAAGGCATAGCGTGCCACTTACTTGAGCTGTTTGATAATGCTTCATGTACTCTGTCTCGCATATCAGGATCTGTGCATGGTAAACGAAATGTCACTACATTTCTTTTTTTTATATTCTCGTACGTTTGCTGTAGATAAACACTTACCGTTCCTGGAATTCATTTCATCGTCACGCATGCGGATGATACACATCAACCGTTCCTTCAGCATGTTCATTTTATTAGTAACAGCAGAGACCATATCATCAACAGCAACTTTCCTGCGCACAAACAAACGTTCATTTTCCAGTTGAGCCTCAGCTGCAAACTTGGAGACCACCTCCAACACACGAGTATGCTCAACTTCCACCACTTGCATCAACTCATTGATTTCCTGAATAGAATACATACATAATGAGTATGATTATTCAGAGTTTGTAAGGTATTTTATTATTTGCCAAAATGTATACATAGGAAAAATGTACCAGTCTTGATTGACTGCGTCCCATCTGTGTTGGTGGTGATGTCCTTGGCTGGTTCTCAACATTCAAATCAGATGTTTGGCTTTCCAAATGTGGTTCAGCTGATGTGGTGTTTCCAACTGCGTCCGCAACAGCATCTTCCTGCACTTCTTCTTCCTCAGAGTCCATTGCTACAGTTGGCTCTGTCACTTCCTACAAAAAAGGTAACGAAATAAAACAATGATGTTCCCTGCCCAACTGCATCGTTACTGATCACACTACAGAATGCAAATGACATATACCTCATTATTTCCATAATTCTCCTGTTCTTCTACGACGTCCTCCCGTCCTGCCTTATTCTGAAACAACATTACATCAATTTATCATGTGCCCTAACTTAAACGCATATCAAAAACAATTGTTGTCACGTACCTTGCAATAACCAAAAGGAAGACCACTTCTAGAGTTTCTTTCATTCAGGTCAGCTTGTAGACATTCAGCCAGCAGTTTCTTGTTGTATGCTGCAATCCTCGGCAGCAAATCATTTTCTTGATCGATGTCACCAACATCAATGTGGTCAAAGTACATGATCTATAGAACAATTCATGAATCAGATGGTCAAATGATTAACACAACAACAAAACTATAAACGTATGGAATATATTACTGTACCTCCAGATATAGCCAACAGCCTCCAAGGAACACTGAATATTGCCCCTTCCTGACATTCCTTTGTACTCTACATGCTGCTGCCTTGATTGCAACTAAAATATAACTAGCCCAATTGCAGTTCTTCAAATTTGATGGCTCACTGATGAACTCAAGTATGTCATATGGTATACTTGCACTACGTTGTGATGGTCCAAACATGTAAGCAGCACAATAGGCAGCAAGAGCAACTAGGAAAGAATCTTTTGTTTCTTCTGTCTCATCTGGTCCCCACTCCATTTCCATCACTCTCTTGCAATCATCCAAAGTTGGATACCTAACAGGACCATCTATTGACAGTAATCTGCATAGCCTAGCAAGAGCTTCATCAGAAATCTCCTCTTTGCTAAGCTTGACAGCAGTTCCGGTTGTCGTGACACCAAGAATCCTGTGCACTGATTCGTCATCCAAATTTACAAATGTACCATCTCCCAGCCTGATCCTCATCCCCTCCACATCCATTCTAGCCATCAACCAGAAAACTAAACGGCGGCTGTGAATAATCAAAGGCTTCAAAGAAACTAATCCATGTAATCCAATCAGTTTCATAGCTTCTTTCTTTTGATCACAGAATGAGTCTATAACATCTGAGACCACTTTACTGTTGAAGCAACCATGCAGCTTCCCAGGATTCGAGAGGGAAGAAGTGTTTGATACCTTCCGCCGTCGGTTGGGTGTAATCTGGCGCACGGGATCGTGCTGTTGGAAATGCACCCTGTTCTTCTTCGCCGACGCGCTGCGAGTGACCCGAGCAGTCGGCGCTGGATGGATGTCCGCCTCCTCTTCCTCACCCGCGGCTCCCCTCCGCCTTTTGGATCCCGCAACACGCGGCATGCTTAACTGCAGGAAAGCAAGCATATAATAGGGCATCAGATCTAGTGAGAATGCGCCAAATAGATTGCATTTTGTAGCGACACAGGCAGCGTACCTGAGGGTTGGCGGATTTGCTCCTGCCGCGCTCGAGGGAGACAAACAGTGGCGTCGTCTCCTGGTCTCCCGCGATGCCTATCCAAAATGGAAACTGTGGTGTCGGCACAGCACCGCCATTCATTCCCATATGTACAAGTCTGGCAAGGGTCCCCACCCATATTAAAAATAATTAATTAAAATCAAGACTTCCAATTACGAAGGCAATTCGTGCTCTGCTTTCAACACTAGAAACGGATTCCATTACCGCTGTAATATATATCATAATTACACAATTCTGGACAAAATGAAACGCCAAAAGATCAGTCTTTCAACCGATTTTAGTTCTGACATGAGCAAACTAACCGACATTAGTGATGTCTAATTACAAAAGGCCATCTCCGGCCAGCTAATTACTCCACTAATCATCTTAACCAAGCAAAATAACAGCCAAAAGAGCCATCTGCACCAAAAGATTCGACCATGATTCCCCGAGATCCGTTAGATTTTGCAGCTAGATCCGCTGCTTCTTCGATGGCCTGCTACAGGCATCATCCTCCTCTTCGTCATCAGCTGCTTCCCCTTCCACAACTTTGTCCTGGTTCGTCGAGTACCGGTCCAGATCCTCAAGCGCAGCCTCGTCGACGGTACCCTTCTCGTCTGCATCGACCGCGTCTTCAATCTCGTTCTCGCCAGTGCCTTCCTCCAAGTCCTGGATGGCAAATTCGCCTGCCACCTGAAATTTATAACCTGTCAGCTGATTTGTTGCTTGCAAAACGATAAAAGTAGAGCATTGCTAATTAAGATTACCTCCTGTTCATCAACCGCTAGAGCATTACCAACAAATCCAATGAGGGTATCCTTCCCAACCACCGATTCCTGTCAGGCCAAACATTAATACTGTATTAATCAACCAAATTGACACCTAATTTTACAGCAAAAAACTAACCTGATCCGAGACAACAGACACTGTCGATGCAGCCGGATTGTTCTGCTGGATAGCTTGGTCCATCAAACCATAGTCCTTCCCGAACTGTCCCTGCAGATAAAAAAAAATAAAGCAATCGATTAAGCCAAGAAACAAGCAGATCAAGAAATGCAACAAAATGTGAGGTACGAATCGTGTACCACCGAGCTCAAGGTGCTGTTGCTGTCCTCAGACATAGAGTACAAAACCAGAGGACCAGCCATTGTACCCTGCAACCGGAGGACCACTTCCTGTACTCTGAAGTGCCCTGGTAACTCAAGTTACACGCTGGGTGCTTTGGGCGAGAAGACAGTGGTCTGAAATTTGAAAGTGTTGCCGCCCATGGTGCTGGGTGGGGCATTTTGTAAGGCAAAGTAAGGCACATTTAATGCTACCTTCAATTCAAGTAACCAGCCATATGTACTACTCACAGTAACAAAAGATGTTCGATTCATAAGCAAACCTAGAACTCCCATTACGAGTTATCTCCTCTTCTTACTTCTGAAATGCAAACTTTTTACCACGTATGTTATCTGATATGTTGAACAACGTACATAACCACGTGATTGTTAAATTTTACCATTGCAGCAGTATATACAAAAAAAATTCATGCACAAGCATATACAATCTCTAAAACAGGCTGAGTATCATTAATTGGATCCTTTGAGCTGCAAACAATGTTTCCTTGGAAGTAATTAGTGCATTGCAACTTCTAAAAAATATAGACAACAAAATCAATTATATTGAACACTACCAGCCTGATGCTACATGTCTTAATTACACCACTTCATCATCAAATCAAAAATGATGCCTACAGCACAGAGTTTCATTTACATTGACACCACTTCACCAAGGCCACTTAACAAAATATGGAGTCATGACACCTAATTTCACCGATTGTCTACAGCACAGATCTTCAAATTCACATGGCTGCAGCCATAGCAGCAATCTGCTTTTCAGATGCACATGTAGCTATCGTGTGTCCTTCCAAGCCACAACCTCTACAGGTTGGTGGTGCTCTTGGCCTGTCCAATGTTTTGTCACGGAAGGGGCAAGTGTTGCTGCGATGATCTGGACCTTTACATGTCCTGCAGAACTTGGGCCTCTTCGACAGTTTCTCATAACCCGGCTTCTCCCTAGCATTGGTTGGTCTGCCACGCTCTCTCTTTCGCTTCGGAGCCCGCAGCGGGAACAAGTCCTCCTCCACATCATCGTCCTCTTCCCTCTGTTGCGCAACATTATGTGATACACCATTGTCTTTACCAGCTTCACGTTCCTCTAGACCCAGACCATCTTTGGTTTTGCTCAAATCTATAAGTTTCTCTTTTGCTGCAGCAAAACATGCCATCAATACATGGAAGCATTTAACATTGCTGTCTCCCAACTTCACAAGCTCCAATGCTGCAATGAACAGTGCCGCATGCCGGTACGTCTGTGCCATAAGTGCAGGATTCGGTTCACCATACTTGGCTAGGTGTGCAGGCAAAATCAACCTTGCTTTTCTAGTCCACCTCCGCATTATCATTGCCTCAGGAATGGCCTTCACTCCAATTGAGATCATGACCTGTGGATTTCAACAAAAATACATTATTACATAAAAGAGTGATGAACATATTTTTTTCATTTCCTGTTTGCTTAGCGCGAGTCACGTACCCTCAATGAATGGCAGCAGGGTAGACCGAAATGCTCAAACATACCACATTCACACGTGAATATGGTACGATCAGAGTTTAGTTTCACCACATAGCGACCCTTGCACCATCGCTGAACCTTCTGTAGGTTGTAATGCTCAGTCAAATACTCCTTTCCTTCAACAACTTCTTTTGCAAAGTAATCTTCCGACTCAGTCTTGATCTTGCAGAACATACCAAAAACTTTATAGGTGTACACTTTAGCAGCTTGAGCAATCAGCGGTCCACCCATTGAAAGGTCCCTTGTAAACTGTTACATGAAGGGAAATGCAAACACTTAGATGTTTAATTATTGTTACAATTAGAAAATTTTAAGTATTCATTTAAAAAAATATACCAGCTTCGTACGCCGTTCTTCATAGTTCTCACTGTCATCAATAGTATGCAACAGCTTTGCATATTGCCTCACAAAATGATGTATGGTACAACCTGGAGGTACGAGATTCTTCACCATGTGATTCGCACATTCACTCCGCTGAGTGCTAGTTTGCTTGGCACAGAAAACATCCTTAAAGTAACACTTAACCCATTTCTTCCTAGTCTTGTATATTTGCTCGAGGAAAGTGTTTTTCCTAAGACCATACTCAGCCAGCAATTCTTTCCATGCCTTTTTAAATTCCTCTTTTGTCAACATTTCATTTAGCATTTTGTGGAACTTATCACGGAATTCTTTCTTCGAAGTATATTTCGTTCCAAGGCATTCAGCCACCCTCTTCAGCACGTGCCATTTGCACCATCTATGGGCTACTCCTTCCCACTCAATTGAAATGGCCACCTCCATTGCACGACATTGGTCTGCAATCAAACAATAATAGCAAAAAGCATTAGAAGTATTAGGGTGATATATACGAGAGTAAACAAACTGAATCTAAAATGAATTACTTGAACTCTGTTTTACTGTGAGTGTAGTTGATACTCTCCACACAGTACAGGTAACAGTATCAATAATTTGACAAAAGGCTAATCAGATGAAACGGCAACTTCGAAGCAGCAGTAACAATCATCCTCTACAAATACATGAAGTGTATTCAAACTTATCTTGTACTCAACTATTTCATTGAATTTATGTCATCAAGGTTTCCAGTCTAGTTTGTTGGAATATTAGTTCTATAAAAAACAAAGAAACCGAGTTTTCAGATACGACATGCAATCTACCAACATCATAGTTCGATGTTAAATTTACACACTACATCTACGTCTCATTTAATGGATACAATATGACAACATCCAAGCATTTGCTACATACAATAGAACAATATACACAGATTCAGAAGCTAGAGCATATGAAATACCTGTCAGAATTGTCTGTGGTTTCTTCCCCCCCATCATCGACACGAATTCTTTGAAAACCCACTGGAATGATTCTATTGTCTCCTCTGTTAGCAGAACTCCAGCAAACAATACACTTTGAAAGTGGTTGTTCACACCAACAAACATCCCAAAAGGCATGTCATACAAGTTAGTCCTATATGTCGTATCAAAGGTAACCACATCACCAAAGTGGGCATACTGCATACGGCTTCTTGAGCTTGTCCACATGAGTGACTTAATGCGCCCGTCTTCATCAGGTTCGACACTGTACAAAAAACCAGGATCAGCTTCACGCATCTCCCTGAAAACCAGCAACGTCTTCTTTATATCCTCTTCAGCCTCCTCCCTAGAAATCTTCTGGCACACAGCTCGTAAGGTCCTCTTTGTCGTGGGTACATTGCTCATGGATCCAAAGAAACTACCCAGAATACTGTATACCTTTGTCAATCCAAGGTTGTTCTCTCGGAGGATCCGTACCAGATCCATTGTGTGCTTGTCAATACGCTTGTGTGACGGCCATTGTCTTTTCTCCCCACAGGTCCCAGACAAAGGATGATTATGCTCTGCTCTATGCTCAACCACTACATACCCATGGTCTTGTGATCGGTGCAAACGGATCATAGCTCCACATCCTAGCTTCCCAGATACCTTCTGTCCCTTATTTGGAACACCCTGTAAAATGAAATATTACCTGGTTACTATACATGGACAGTGCAGTCAAACAGGGTACGAAAATTTTATCTCCAGTAAAACCAAACTTACCGCACAGCAGCATCTCAGCTCTACGGATAGCACGTACTTATCAGCAGGATCCTTGTCCCGAAACTTCTTGCTTTCAGAGCGCTTTGTCCTTCCATATTTTATACCGAAACCAACTTCCCAAGAATACAAATTGTAGTAGTCAAATGCCTCTGTCACACAGTCAAACTCTGTACCAACTGTTGGGTCAATGATGTATGGTGTTGTACGATCAGCAAACTTCATCAGAGCCATCTCTAGTGCACTCTTCTTTCCTGCCACCTTATCTCTTTCATTTGGCCCCTCCGCACCGTAGTGTCTAAAAAAATGTATACCATCAGCACGTGTTTTAAAAATATCAATGTCAATGAAACTATGTAATCTACAGTTATATAAATGTCACCTCTTGTTCCTTGGGCCATTAACCTCATCCCCTGTTTCAACAAAATTTGTGGAACCGGTGCTTGAAGCAGCATCTATGTTGCTTCGCCCCACAGGAATGCTATTCTCAACCCTAAAATAAGTGTGAAAACTAAATGTCAAAAGCAACAAACCAAAGTATGGAATTAACCTAACAAAATTCCTGTTAGTACTTACCGAATTTCACAATTACCACTTTCTCCTAGATTAATGTTTGCCTGCTGTGCATCTTCTTCCTTTTCTGCGTCCTCTGAATCAGACAAGCTGGTAAACATGTACAAACAATTAAATTACAACCATCCTCTTAACTCATGACAATGAGATATTATGGGCAAAAAATGATAAACAGCATTTTACCTATAGCTGGAACAAGTATCTTCAATCGAAGGATCAACAAACTGCATAAGGTCTAGCTCTGAGGTTTCTCCCATTTCACCTTTTTTCCTACAATTTCTACATGACCATAAATAAATATTAGTGCTGCAAGCTTAATATACACTTAGCAAAACAAAATTTTTAGTCAGCTCACACATACATATTCAGAGGCTTCAACCCCAGACTTATTTCCTCATCAGGTACACAGTTCAGATCGAATCCTATTCTTCGAACCTCATCATCAGGGTTCATCGCGACGCCTCCAACACACCTAAGTCAGTACAAATCAATTTCAATTGTCATGGTACATTCAGCAAGCACAGCTAATCTCATTGGTAATAACAAAGTAAACAACAAATGAGCCCTTACACATCACCAGAACACCCCTGTTCATCATTCACCATGTTCCCAGATAAACGTCTAAATACAATTGGTGACGGCCGCTCACGTACACCCACCGCCAACTTGGACCTGCAATGTCATACATTCAGAATGAAAACAGTACCAGCCAGTCCATCATAAACAAAATACTCTGGAAAACATACCCTATTGATCCTGAAGAATCACACGTGTTGCTATCTCCTAGTCCTTCTACTCGTTCCTGCCATTTTTCTGAGTTTCCAACAGGTATGTTACTCAATCCAAATGAGTTTACCAAATCACTGCAAACAGAATAAACACATTGTCTAACAACTCAATGGTAACAACATATGAGAGAACGCACTTGTTCTAGTATTACCTTCGAACTTTACACGGCTGCTGGAAAGCTGAACCAGAAAATGGGATCGCCACCGCCGATGTCGTCGGTTCCATCATGGCTAACGACGAGGTACGAATCGATGGCTGGCAAATCAGAGGATGCTTCCCAAAGGATCGTTGCCCAGGCAACCTTTCCGGCCATGGCCAACCGCCATAGCCAGGTACATCTCCCACAGGATCCAAAGTACCTACTCGAGATAGTTTAAGCAACGAAACGAAACCAATCAGATGAAGGGAAACAAAAGAAACTGCACCTTTCGGATCAAACATCGTATTACCTGGTTCTTCGATTCCCTGATGCGGCGATTGGATCCCGAAGCCGCCTTCTAGATCTCCCTTGCGTCGCGCGCTCCAGATATCAGCTGCCCCGAGCCACTCCGGCCTTGGAAGGGACGGCCGTGGAATCGGGAAACTGAAGGACGACGACCTTGCAACAGGTGGCGGTCCACTCTGTTCCGCCATGGCGACGACCTACAGAAGCAGAGCTGGTTCCAGGACCAACAGCTTCATATGGCTGGTTCTGGATTTGAGTTTTGAACCAACAGGGTACCATTCGATTGACAAAGATCCGACCAGCAACGTCGGTAACTCGAGCTGCACTAAATTCGTATCCATACGCCGCATTGGAATCGGAAACATACGATTGGACATAATTCAGAGCTGGCTCTGTTCGTCTGTTCCTGGGCACGGGTTACGGGGACGGTAACATGTGGCTGAGAAATGGGGTGCCCGGGTTGCCGGGCACTGGACTTCCGCTTTAGGGTGAGATTGTATTCTTCAATGATCAGACAAGCTGCAGACTGTCATTGTGTCAATGTCTTCTGTGTGCAGGTAATCGTTGAAATAAGTACAGCATGATGACTTCAACAGATCAATATCTTGGTGCTCGCAAGCATCATCAGCCTGTTCGCCGCAGCTGCAGAAAAATAACTGCGAACACTATAGTAGCTGCAGAAGAAATAACTGCGAATACTGTAGCTGCTGCAAAGCAGCTTTGCAGCGAGACGAACACGCTATTGAGCTTTGAACATCTTTGAGAGAAACTTGCTTTTAGAATTGCTTAAAAGATGAACTTCAGACAATAATCTAAAATATGTCAGGAAAGACAAAATCTTCGGTAGCCTCAGACTGGCGGTGCAACACTGCAACGATCCGGGCGTGGTGGTGCGACAACATCAGGTGAATGCGTGGTCTGAATGGCCTTCGGAGTACTGTCGTGGGTGACAAAGCTTGATAAAGTCGGCAGTACTTTGAAACTTGATCTGACTTGCTGGTTTAAAAACTTCATGGCGGAGCTTGCTTGGACTGGTAGTACAGGTTTAATGGTCAAGAAACCCATATAAAAATGGCATCAAGACCCGTACTCAATCTTCCATGATGCTTCCGTTGATGAATAAAATATGTCAGAAATCCTCCACTGCAGTATAACTTCTTCTTCGAGAAATATCAGTGTGCCTTCAATCTTGATATAGAAAAGATTAATAATTGTCTTGAATATTCTTCTATCCACTGCCTCATGACTTGAAACTATGAGTTCATGAATGTAGCTTGAGCGATAGCTTCCAGAATAAATCAACTCTGTACTGGAGCCAATAAAATATTTTGTTCATGCCTTGTTGCGATGATGGTTGAAAATAAAATATGAGGGGAGGTCTTCTGCTGCAGCTTCGCATATGAGAAATAATGCGTCAATAAGATAGAACAGCTGATACAGAATTGATTCTCCATGATAGATAAATATAAATTCCTTGTATATGACAGAATAATCCAAAGCTAGCTTCAATAAGAAATAGAGCAGCTGGTGTAATATCCGGGCGTAGGCCCTTTTTTAAACAATGCTTTGATGATTGGGCGAAGGCCCGTACAATGCTTTAATGCTTGTATGATCCCCCCCCCCCCCCCCCCCCCGCGCTTTTCAGTTACAGTTTCAACTGTGTGCAGGAAAGTAGTAAATCAGTAAGGCATGTAGATTGTCCTATTTTATACACATTTTAAGTGTTTTTTGGTCGAACACGCGACCTGTTTGGGGAGATCCAGCTTATAAAACCAACATGGGGCTAAGGGTCTCCCCCCAAACCCTTTCATAAGGGGGCCATATAACTTATCAAACCACCATTGTGGCTAAGTCTTACGACACTTTGGTGCCTGAAAAGGCTGTTCGTACCGCGCCTGTAAACCAAACGTGTGGCCAGGACAGCGACCAAACTTAGTAGACTAGCCGAAGGGCTTGGTCTTTGTGTCCGAAGGGGTCTTTGTGTCCGAAGGGACAAATTTGATAGGTCCGAAGGGACAAATTTGATATATGACTGAAAAGTCGATAATCCATAGAGCAATAACCAATGTAAATAACCCAGGTAATATGATCAATAAATACTTGAAGAGCCAATAGAATGCCCAAAGATAAATATCCGATGGCCAGTGAGATAAGCAATAATGAATATCCATATGGTCAGAAATGACTTAAAAGTGAATTTGAATTCCAGAGAATAATATCTTAATCATCAATAAGATTCCGGATGAATATTCCAAAGATCAACAAAATTCCGGATGAAAATTCCAATAATTTCTGGATGAATATTTTAAATATCACTAAAATTCCGATTGAAGATAATAATAAATAAATTCCGGAGATGAACATCTCAATAATCAATAAATTCTGGATGGAAATCCCCAATGTTCAATAGATTCTGGATGATGATTCCGATGATAAATAAATGATCCAGAGATGAATATCCAGAAAACCCGGAGATAAATATCTTGCTTAAATGATCAGCTAGGAAACGAGCCTAGAGAAATCCCAATTCACTGATAATAAGCAAGCAAATGCTATTCTGTAGTAAAGGCAAAGCTTTTTGCTATATAATGCGACTGATCAAGCAGCTAATACATGCAAAAAATTAAATAGGCACATGACAAAGTACGTGCAGACAAGATATGAATACGAGGATGCTCGAGATTCTCTACTTATGAATGCTGAAATATGCAAGTAGAGAAAGGAGCAGATATAATATAAAACAAAATAATAAAGGAGAGTGATCTATTCGGCTTATCTGAACCCCAAGCCGCTTGACGTAGTATTCTGGATGTGAACTTTGGGATTATTGAACAGCCCCAAGCGTAACTTCGGGAGTTGATAGTTCGATATCAACAATACAGCATGACTTCGGCTTCAGGACACCAATGATGCCAGCTGGTTGAGAATCTCCCGATCACTCAGCCAGAACTACGTGAAACTCCCGATGAAGCCACCCATTGAGCGGCGAATTCCATGCCAATAATCTCGAAGACGTTCGGTACATGCATATGTAGTCAACAAAGACCGAATACTTGATTAGCATGATGTTAAGAAAAATAAGGTGCGGACATAGTCAAAATAATGCACATCCGGCTTGATTTAATAAATGAACTCAGAAGTCATGCCAAATATCAGAAATAAATTAGTATGCTAGGAAATTTGGGAAACAAAATTAATTAAAAGGGAATAATCTTCCCTGTTAGCATGGACGAGTCTTCGGGATTGATTTAGCCGTTCGGGATTCATAAACTCCCGAAGACGGCTGGGACTCCCGATGTCATCATCTTGCTTGTGCGCCGATCATGTCGGGCTTCCGATGAGCTCAAAATCATGGCGAAGTCTTGACGAGGCCAATTCGATGAGCTGTGTACACCTTGCCCGATGAAGTTAATGACTCGTGCTCTTCGGGAGACATCGGCTAGCTCGTGAAAGCTTCGTTAAGTTCCTCCGAACATGTCACGTACATGCATAGACAGCCAGCAATACAAAACCTTTGATTAGCCTAGCGTAATTAAGCATGAAAAATGCATCGGGCATTGATCAGGTCCAGAATCAAGCTAAATAATAATATTGAACTAGCATGTCGATAAATTAGGGAAAGCGAATTAGGTAAAGGAATGAATCTTCCCTGTTTGCACACATGCATGAAGATTTTGAGCTCTAAAACCAAAGACCCAGAGTTCGGAGCTTGCCGGATTCCCGATGACAACTTCGGGCGATCGATTCTCTTTCATGGAGGCCATCAGCATACTGACCCATGAACCGGGTGCCGTGTCATCGAAGGGTGACGGACACGATCCCGATCTCCCGAACTTGGTTAATCTTCAAAGTATCATCGATTCGACGGCGTTGTGCGCCGCCGACTTCATCCGTCGTCCTCGGGCACAGCCGCACGGGTGCCAATCTTGGACGCAAGTTGGAGAGTCTCTTTTGCTTCACAGCCAATTCCGATCCTGAAATCAACGAGTTGACTCCGGGACGGATACGAACTCATCAGCCTCTCGATAGCGGTTTGATCGGCGAGATCAAACTTGCCATGGCAAAGATCGGTGCATTGCATTGAAAGTGTTGAACTGACGAAGGTTCGATCTCCATGCACGGCATCTTCAACGCACCATGCATAATTCGGCGTAACTCACCCATGCAAAAAAGGCATTACGGAGTGAGTAGATCAGATCGTTAGATCACATCGTTAATACGTTAATTACCAGTCACGAATTAATCAAGGAGGTAAAGATAAACGAAAAGGAATCTTCCCTGTTGTGCCTGTAGTCTGTAAACATCTACAGCGGTTGAACATGCATGGGAAGCTTTAAGCCTCGGGACTTGTATCGGCGTCAAAACATGCCGTAGCTAGCAGCAATACCGTTTCTTCGTGAAGACGGCTTGAGCTTCGCGATGTACACAGATCAGGACGACGCGCTCGATGGAGTGCGCCGCACGTTCGGCTTGATCCACTTGGGCAATTCACAGACTACACGCCGCACGGCCGACAAACTTGTAGAACTCGCCGAAATCGATGTAGGGCGACGATCAATATTGGCGGCGGCTTGCCGATCTTCTTCGAAATTTCAGATCATGATCTTGACGGATTCTTCAGCAATGCCCCCCTACCTGGCGCGCCTCTGTCGTCACCCGATTGAACGGAGTGTTCGACAGATATTTTGGATCGGTACGAGCGTTTTGCTTATACGAAGATCAATCAAGAGAGACACACGATTTATACTGGTTCGGACCTCCCCAAGGATAACAATCCTACGTTTAGTGTGTTCTTCTATTGCCGTGTCGGCGAGATATGTTGGTGTGTGTCTTCGGTCGTAGACCGACCAGTCAGCCCCCCCTCTCCCGTGGGGAGGGGTGTTTACATTTATAGGTGGGTCTTACCCCCTTTACAAGTCAGAGTAGGATCATATCTAAGGAAATAAGAGATCAGCTTCCGTAAATAGTCCTCGTAACCAACAAGGCGTCCCTCATCGGTAGAGTCCTAATTCGGCGCGTTCGAAATCCCGAAGTTTCCGAAAATACGGGCTACGACAATACTAATACAAAACCAATTACTTAATCGTTCCTAAGTACATGATCATTCGCAAAAAAAAATGCTCTTATGACGAATCTCTTTGTTAAAGTAAGTGAAGAAGACATAATTGAGGCTTTCATGATCATGAGGAAGCGTAAAGTGAAGGAAAAGAAGGATCTAGATTAGTATTGTAATCAGGTATTTTAATTTATGTAAGACCTTTTTGTCATTTCTAATGCCGAATTCGCAACATTTGTGGTAAATTTTGTACCTTTTCAAATGAATCTATGACAAAAAAAAAATTGTATGCACACCCAGCAAATTTTTTTTGGATCCGCCGGGATTGATGATATGCTAGCTGATGTGTTCAAGGCCTTGCTACATTTTGTGTACACCGATTCACTGATGGAGATGGAGGGGCAAGAAGAAGCTGTTGTGATGGCTGAGCATCTGCTGGAAGGAGCAAGGATCCCCTGATGCTACTGCACCCCTTACCATGGCCACTGACACATGGGTCCGGGTCCACTAGTCAGTGACCAGGGGGAACGTCAAGGATCACCGTCCTGCTGGAAGCGACGGACAGGTATGACATGAAGGGGCGCGGATCGCCTGATCTTTTGCCGTTTACTGCGTGCACGCACTTGCAGAAAAGCAACATCCGCCTTTGGCTAGCATCCAACGCTGCTCCTGCCTCGTGGCTTCAAAGCGGCCCAGTCTGCCCCAACGCTGCTCTGTTTTGCCGCCGTCGAAGCCATCACGAGGGAAAATCAGCAGAAGGAACAAACCTGCTGCTCTGTTTTGGAGGGAAAACAACCACGGCTGCTCTGTTTTGCTCTGTTTTTTCTGTTTTGGAGGGAAAATCAGCAGAAGGAACAAACCTGCAGACACAAGAGGAGAGGTGATGAGTTGAAGCCCTTCTGTACTTGCAACTGATCAATTCATGCACTGATCGCAAGATGGAGGCAACAAGTGCAGAGCAGAGCGATTCCCAAATGTAAGTGATGATACTCATACTCCATTATTTTTCACTTTGATCCGGACCACGAATTTTGTAGTATTGTTGTTGCTTTGCATTTACAAAATGCTTCTATCCATGTTATTTCAGAGAGAATAAGGTGCCAATTTTGCCACCTCATGTTGTTCCTAGAAATTCTAAACCCAAATATGAAATGTTAGTATGCATTAGTTTATGGTCATATATTCAGAATGGTCTAATCTTAATTATTTTGTAAGCTATGACAAGGAGTCAAGATTATGCAAGAATTTTAGCTGCCTCAGTTGTGACCATTTGTTTGGTGAATTTGAGTGAAACTCTATTCAGATTGATGCAGTAGTTCGTTGTACGCGGCAGTAGTTCAAGTTGTACGCGGCAGGTTCTCAAATCACACCAACCAGGCAAATACGCTTCACTGGGCTGCTTTCACGGCTGGGCCGGACTTGGTGGGGAGTCGACTAGAATGAGGAGGAGCGTTGGATGCAGCCAACGGCGGATGTTGCTTTACTACGACGGCGTGCAGTAAACGGCCTATGTCAGGCGATCCGCGCTCGACATGAAGAGGCTCAAGCTGAAATGCGAGGACAGGTTGTGCAGGCACCTAGATGTGAGCACTGTTGCAACCAGATTGGTGTTGGCTGAACAACACAACTGCCAGGGACTGAAGGAGGCTTGCGTTGAATTCCTTGAATCTCCTGATGTACTGGAAGCGGTAATGGCAACCGAGGGCTTTCAGCATCTGACTAACTGCCCAGATCTCATGAAGGAGTTGACGTTCAAGCTTGCTACCTATTCATTCAAGAGAAGAAAATTGGGGACGTGAGCCTAGGTTTTAGTAATCGCACACAGAAAGAAATTAGTGACTGAGCCAAAGTTATCAACTATTTTAAAGTAGTTATACGTGTAGTCCCGTCCACATACATGCCTTGTTTGTGGTTTTTGTAGTCATATCATTGTTGGGAACTTCCACCTTTGATTCAGTAAACATGTCCGTGTTATGTGAAACATCATAGTGCCAACTTATTTAATACTCCCTCCGTTTTTAATTATATGACACCGTTGACTTTTTTGTTGAACTTTGACCAACAATATATATGAAAATAATTAATTGCTTAACGTGAAATGTATATTATTGGATCTATCATCATTAGCACTTTCAGATTAACTTATACATTTAGCTATTTACACAAATATTTATAAATAAGACGAATGATCAAAGTAACAAAAAAAGTCAGCCGTGTCATATATTTAATAACGGAGGGAGTACAAAATTGTATATCCTTCGTGGCTATTTTCCTTAATGCTTGTGCGCACAAACGCTCATAGCAGACGGACTATCCTACATCGACCGTGAAAGCTAAATTTTGTCTCACGGATGCAGCGATGGAAGCACTATGAGAGACAAAAAAAAAATTATAATCTCTACTACTTAATAAGTCTAAAGTGGGTCGTCGGCCTCAAATTTCAGATCTCTGCCTTTGAATTCGAGTCAAATTCACGTCAACTTGGATTTAGTTAAAATCAGAGTCTTTTCGTTCGATTATGTACTATCCAAATCGCTGTTAGTCACCAGGAGATGTGTACCTCAGCGGTACAGCGGTAGGCCGTGCAACTTTCTCCCTGCATTCCCAGGTTTGATTCCCATCACCGCATGTATTCTTTTCCTTTTCAGACTTTTTCCCCGGGCCGCGGGCGAGCCGGTTTCTGGGCCAACATGGGCCGCACGCAGGGAGAGGTGTTGGGCTGGCGGAGGGAAGAGGGAGAATGGGCCGGGGAAGGAGAAAAGGGTAGCAGGCTGGTCTCGTTGGGCAAAGAAAAGAAAAGAGAGGGGAAAAAGAAGAAAATAAATGGGCCAATAAAGATTCCGACCCACAACACCTGTGGTATTCTTTTCTCTCTTTCTATTTTACACACCAAATTAAATTGATATCTACTTGAATGTTTAGTATTTTTTCACACAAATAAAAACTTAAGACAACTGCTTCAGTATGAATTGCAACAAACAAATATTATAAATTATTCCTAGTAAAATATAATAAGCGAGAGAAAGCTTATATTTCCCACAGGTGTTGTTTACAAACCTAATAATGTCACAAGCGTCAGATGTGTCTTGTCTTACATGGTACAGGACATTATTCAGTCTGAGATGTGAAAGTCCTTTGTCTCTTGCCCCCATGTAGCATTCACAATTATCCTAGCTTCACTATTTATGCTTGCAAAATCCCCAACTATCATCCATATTGGCATCTGAAACCCTAGAAAGCCTCAATCCATCCCCGTCGCGTTGGCTGCGAGTCTTCAATGCTTCTCGCATCAGCATGCCATCTGACTCCAAGGCCCAGAGCATGGATGCATCTTGGAGGTGCCTTTATCACTAAACTTGAGAGGTTCGACGCCTCAGCCAATGAGTGAGCAGAGGCATTGGTAGAGGCAGAGGAGGGAGGAGTTTGGCGACGAAGAGGCGTTAGAGCCTTAGAGTTGAGGTCGACAAACGAGGAGGAGGCAGGCGACGACACGGTAATGGAAGTGGGGGACACACAACGATGAGTCGAAGGTGGAGGGCAGCTAGGGAGGTCGCCACCAATGGTGAACCCTCACTCCTCAGAGAGGGTCCATGTTGGAGGTTGTCGACGTGACCATACATACTCATGGTTTGTTCCATTGATCCGCGGTACTATTGTACGATAATAGTATGTCTATATACACTATGTAAACAAACAATGTCCTGTTTCAGTTTGCTTCGTTGAACTCACGTTGCTCTCTCATATAGTCATTGGCTATTTGTGTCAAGTGTGGCACGCGGGCACCCAGAACCGGAGCGCCGTCAGATCTATTTGATCTTGGGCGTACCAGACCCGCCACGCGCCGCGCCTATCTCATCAAGTCTGTCCCCAATCACAACCACCGCACAACCCTCGCAAAAAAAAAGTCTGTCCCCAATCCCAACCACCGCACAACCCTCGCATCCCGCCGCCATGCCTTCCTCGGGATCCGCCATGGTTGACGCGATCGAACTCCGCTCCGCCTCGGCCATCGTCTTTGGCACGGTGACCGGACACCACGTGCTCCACGTCGAGGGCTACTCCCGCACCAAGGAGGAGTTCCCCAACGGCAGGTTCATCAAGTCACGGCCTTTCAAGGTGGGAAGCCACACCTGGCACCTCTCGTATTACCCTAACGGCAGCAGACCCCAAGATGCCATGTACATATCCATCTACCTTACCCTCGACGAGGATGTCTCCACGCCATTCAAGGCTCGAGCCAAGTTCAGCTTGCTCGATCAGCAGGGGAACCCAGTGCCGTCGCAGAGCCAACGCACACGCCCGTGCGAGTACTCTCTCCGTTCCCAAGGGCACGGCTTTGGTGGTTTCGTCGAGAGGGAGTTCCTGGAGAAATCGAAGTATCTCAAGGACGATTGCTTCAGGATTAGGTGTGACGTCGTTGTTTTGGAGGGGCTAAGGACGGAGGACAGGCCCGCCACATCTCCGTTTATTGAGGTGCCACCGTCTGACCTGAACCAGCACCTTGGTGCTCTGCTCGCGGCACAAGATGGCGTAGATGTCATGTTCCAGGTTGCTGGCGAGACATTCTGGGCGCATAGGAACATTCTTGCGGCCCGGTCGCCGGTCTTCAAGGCAGAGTTGTTTGGCCAGATGAAAGAGGGCATTGCCACGAGGAATTGCGGCGTCCAGATTGATGATATGTTACCTCAAGTTTTCAAGGCTTTGCTACATTTCATATACACTGACTCGCTGCCGGAGATGGAGGGGCAAGATGAGGCTGTGATGGCACAACATTTGTTGGAAGCAGCTGACATATATGACATGCCGAGGCTCAAGCTGATTTGCGAGGACAGGTTAGGCAGACACCTGAACGTGAGCACGGCCGCAACAACGTTGTTGTTGGCTGAACAGCACAATTGCCAGGGGCTGAAGAACGCTTGCATTCAGTTCCTTCAATCTGCTGAAGCAATGGAAGCAGTCATGGCAACTGATGGCTTTGAACATCTGACTAAAAGCTTCCCGGCTCTTGTAAAGGAGTTAATGTACCCGTTTATTCAAGTGAGGAAACAAGTAAAGACATGAGCCTTTGGTACCTGCGATGACAATTGCAACTATCCTGACAGAACTTAGTGGCTAGGCCTGAGCTATCAAATGGTAGTTTTTGAAGTTATTTGTAGTCTCGTCCTCAGAATCATGTGTTGTGTTTGATAAGCCTAAGCAATGGTGTTGTGGGGAATTTCTAATTAACTTAGATGAAATGATGTTGCCATGTGCTGTTAGTTCAGTTACAAGCCTGCACATTGTTAGCACCAATGTATATGGTGATACTGTTCCCGCTTCCCAATATGTTTGCTAGAAAATCAATTGCCGTGTGCTACATCGGACACTAATTTTACTTTCTGTTATATGAGCACGCCTTTTGTTCAGTTGAAAGGTTCATGCAGGTGAAGGTAAGACACACTCGATTGTTAGGTTAGTGGAATTCCTCTATGCCTAGCTCCTGAAAATTGTACCTATCTGGTTTTATTATTAATTTTCCCTTGAAAATTAATGCACAGCAGTTCACTATTTTCAAGGCCTCGTGCTTTCCGTGAATTCATAATGACCTTTTATCATGCTGATGAGTTGATGTGGTGTTCTGTATGGACGTATAAATATAGTTTGCAGATATTAGTATATTACCCAGTTTTGGCTATTCAAGCTGCCCATGAGACATTCTGGGTGCACAGATACATTCTCAAGATCTGGTCACCGGTCTTCAAGAAGGAGCTCTTTGGCGTGATGAAAGAGGGACATTGCACCAAAGATTGCATCAGGATTGATGATATATATTGCCGCAGGTGTTCAAGGTTTTGCTCGATTTTGTATACGCTGACTCCCTTCGAGATGGAGAGGCGGGAAGGGGCTGTGATGGCACATTTGTTGGAAGCGACTGACAGGCATGACATTCTGTGGCTCAAGCTCACATGTGAAGACATGTTGTGCAGGCACATTGAGGAGAGCACTGCGGTGACAACGTTTGCCTTGCTGAGCAGCACAACTGCAAGGGACTGAAGGACGCTTGCAGTGAGTTCCTTGAATGCCCTGACACACTAAAAAAGGTCGTGGCGACTGATGGCTTTGAGGATTTGAGCAGTAGCTGCCCCCTTGAAGGAGTTGATGTCAAAGCTTGCTACCCGTTTGCAAAAGAGAAGAAAATTAGGAACATGTTACTGATCACCTATGGTATTAGTAATGACTGTGGTGCCAAAGGGGTCTTGGCCGAGTGGTCAAAAGACACCTGAGCGACACCTCAAGTATAATATTTTCAGGGGCGAAGCTACGTTCAAGGGTCGGAGTCGGCCTACACCCAATGACTTTCTGCAAACCAAGGTGATTTCCTTGTGACTTTCTTTTCCAAACTCTGTTGAGCATTGGTAGTCAGTGTCATTGCAACTTGACGATCCAGGCGATCTTTATTCCCCGCCTCGCCCCTGATGATTGGTGAAAGATCAAATAACATTTGGAACCGGGAGTTCCTATCTGAATGACGTTTTTAAAATTGAAACTGCTATCAGTAAGTGTTTAGCACACTCTCCATTCTACAAACAGCACAACCTGATTTTGCCGATGCCGTCCCGGTCTTTCCTTACTACAGGTTTCTCAAGAGCTAAAAGTACATTTCAAGAGATTTGGAATGGAAGTTAACTTTTGTGGTAAATGTTGATTTTCATCATCAAGATATGCAAGTTTCTTTTGTCTCCCTATACAGAACTTATGGCATCAAAGTTTCAAAGGTAAATCAGTGAGGTTCTTAAAACCATAAGTTTTCCTTGAGTAGCAACCGAAATTTAGATTTACATGTTTACTGTTGAGCTGATCCAATTTGATACTTCCTCTCTGATCAATCTGTATTTGCTTTCTTCTTCTTTGAGAGAATCTGTGTTTGCTAGGAACCGCCAGATCAAAACCAGAAGAGAAGAGAAAATTTGCATATCTTGTCTTGGTGATAAAGATCGGCCCGGCCCATCATGCACGTCTCGAGATCGGGCGCGGCATGTAACAGATGATGTTGTTCTAAAGAAAAAAAAAAAGGGAACAGATGATGTAGAGCTCGCCTCGACGTGTCCCACATGTCAGGTATTCCACCAAAAGATGCGTCCCGAGTTCTCGCCGAAACCTAAAGCAACCATGTCGTCGACTGCGGGATCCGCCGCAGCTGGCGCATGTGATCAGCCCCGCTCCATCTCGGCCATCGTCGGGGACACGGCGACTGGGCACCACCTGCTCCTCATCGACGGCTACTCGTGCACCAAGGAGCTTCTACCCACTGGCAAGTGCACCGAGTCCCAGCCGTTTAGTGCAGCAGGTTGTTCCTGGCGCATCCACTACTATCCCAACGGCCAAACATCCAAGCACGCCGAGTTCATATCCGTCTTCCTCCGCCGGGACGGGAGTGCTGGCGACGGCGGCGAGAACGTCAAGGCGCGAGCCAAGTTCAGTTTGCTCGATCGGGAAGGGAGGCCGGTGGAGTCTAACACCAGTACCACAGATCTACGCGGGTATTCCATCGGTGGATCCGCATACGGCTTCACTGATTTCATCGAGAGGGAGATCTTAGAGAAGTCGGACCATCTATTCTGCGACTGCCTCAGAATCAGCTGCGATATAACTGTTTTCAAGGAGCTCCGGACGGAGCACAGGGCCGCCGCATCACCGTTAATTTCCAAGCTGGACGTGCCACCGTCTGACCTGAGCCAGCATCTTGGTGATCTCCTCTGCCTGGTTAAAGAGGGCGTCAGCGACGTCACGTTTCAAGTTGCCGGCGAGACATTCAAGGCTCACCGCTACATTCTTGCGGCACGATCACCTGTCTTCAAGGCTGAGCTTTTGGGCAAAATGAGAGAGAGCACTTCCAAAGATGATGATTACATCATACAGATTGATGATATGCTTGCTGCGGTGTTTAAAGTCTTTCTGCATTTTGTGTACACTGACTCACTGCCGGAGATGGAGGGGCAAGAAGAAGCTGTTGTCATGGCTCAGCATCTGCTGGAAGCGGCCGACAGGTATGACATGAAGAGACTCAAGCTGATTTGCGAGGACAGGTTGTGCAGGCACCTCGATGTCACAACCGCTGCAACCACGTTGGTGTTGGCTGAACAACACAACTGCCACGGACTTAAGGAGGCTTGCATTGAGTTCATTAAATCTCCTCACGCACTTGAACAGGTCATGGCTACCGATGGCTTCGAGCATCTGACGAAAACCTGCCCTGCTCTTATCAAGGAGCTAATGTCCAAGAGAAGAAAATCAAGTGCATAAGCCCAAGGTTTTATTAATCACAGTAGCAAATTGTTCAGTTAGTAGTTTTGGCATCAGCTGTATATGCAGACCCGTCCTCGCTCAAAAGTATGAATGTACCACTGTCCTTTTTTTCTTTTTTTGGTTGTCGTATCCTCTGCGGGGAGCTTCTAACTGTGATGCAAGAAACATGCTAATGCCATATTGCCATGTGTAACTAGCTAGTCTCCTCGCGCGCTGGAAGAGATCATGGAAACCGATGGCTTTGAGCATCTGACTAAAAGCTGCCCTGCTCTTATAAAGGAGCTAATGTCCAAGAGAAGAAAATTAAGTGAATGGGCCGAAGGTTTTATTAATCACAGTAGCAAACTATTCAGTTGGTAGATTTTGTAGTTTTATATGCAGACACGTCCTCATAAGTATGTGCTGTACTTCTGTCCTTTTTTTATTTTATTTTTTGTTGTCGTATCCTTTTTGGGCAACTTCTAACTATGATGAAAGAAACATGCTAATGTCATGTGAAACTTGTTTACTCACATGTTGACCATACTCATTTATCCTTTCTTTTTATCCCTGCTAGCATTTCTATTTCTCAAGGTTGCATTGACACTAGTTTAATTGTAGCTACAGCTACTTGCTTACACCTTTCATTCACTTCAAAGTTTCATTCAGGTTTAGTTAAGGCACAAGTGAACACAAGGGTGATGGAGGTCATGTATAGAAGATTCGAAAAGTTTTCACCAATACATGTAGAAGATACAGTTTTTCAGTTATTCTCAGCACCAAAGTCTAGTTTCGAACATAGTGGGCTATTAAAAACGATAAATCTTGGATACAATAATATTTTAATGGCAACAATGCTAGAAGGTTATCTCTGAATTTTAAACCTGTGCTAGTGCATGGAAATCTTTCTGAAAATCATATATGTTTAGCTTTGATTGAAATGCCAGCTTTGTACCAAATTTGCATTCAAGTTCAAGATGGAATCAAAACATTGTGGTTGTTCCTCTCTACGAGTATCTTAATTTCTAATCATCTTCTCAGCATTCAAATTGCAATTGTTGGTAGTTATCTAGAGGCTATGAAAGCTCTGCTAAGTGTCTTGTTTTGTTGTAATGTGATATGAAGTTACTGGTCGTAATTAGGGCTGGTAAAAAAGCTCGAGGCTCGCGAGCCAGCTCGGTTCGATCATGGTTTTGGCTCGGCTCGGCTCGGCTCGGTCTTCTTAATGAACCAAGCCGAGTCTCTATCCTAGCTCGTTTGTTAGCGAGCCAGCTCGTGAGCTGCTCGCGAACAGTTCGTTAGCTCGATAGGCTCGATTATATAGAAATATCAACTTTAATTCTCTAATAAGATGGTAGTTTTTTATGTTGAGAAGCTCAATTTTATCATCAAATAAATAAACCAAGTTCACTATAGATAAAGAAAATCATGTTTAATGTTGGATCATGTTTTTATTTCCACCTATGTTGACTTAGATTGATATTTTTCTACAATATTGTTTTATATTATAATTTTTGTATTGTTAACACATGCTAATAATTAAAAAAAACTTAAAATTACTTATGTTTTTGTCATCAAAGTTTTATTACACTTGGCTCGTGAGCCTAATGAGCCGGCTCGATTTTTATAATGAGCCGAGCCGAGCTTCCATTTTAGCTCGTTAGTCTTAATGAGCCGAGCCGGCTCAGCTCGTTATCAGAACGAGCTTTAACGAGCCGAGCCTTAATGAGCCGAGCTGGCTCGTTAGCCACCCCTAGTCGTAATACTCCCTTTTATGCTAAAAAATGATGTCCTGACGTCACCAATGAAAAAACGGAGTGGGCCTATAATTCATATTGACAAGAAAAAAAAATTATCAGTTTTCTAGAATGACTCTTCCAAATGGAAGGCCCTATATGAAACTGGGATAGACTGACCGAAATTGGCTTCAAGCATAATTCATCCTGTCTTCACCAGCAAATGTTAAACTTAAGTAAACATGATGCTATCAGAACTTTTCTACGAATAGATCCTGAATGATGTAAATAAACTGGCGCTGTAAATATTCTGATACTTAGGAAAAGAGTAAAATGCACTCTAGGTCCTTTAATTATTTTAGGGTTCTCATCTAGGTTCATAAACTTTTAAAACGAAGATTTGGGTCCTTAAACTATTTCATTTCTCTCATCTGGGTCCATAAACTTTCAAAACGAAGATTTGGATCCCTAAATTTTTTTCAAGGTGCTCGTATGGGTCCATAAAATCTCAACAAAGATTTTGTACTGGTGCTCCATCGCCGCCAGCTCCAGAACCACCGCTGAGCAGCCACGAGCCCACCGTTTTCGCCAAAATGCTTTTTCACCGGTTGTACTTAGTTCGAGTTGCTCAACGCCATCGTCTAATGTCGTCCTTAGCCATCGCCCCCAAGTCGCAATCTTCATCCAATCATGCCTTTAAAAATTCTTAATATCATACCCATCGAAGCGACCGATACTAGCCGGTATTTGGACTGGTATAAGATGTTGCTTCTTTTGTATCTTTCAAACCACCAGATTTGTGTAACAGTATCGACGCTCCCGCCAAACCCGCATAATTACCAAGCTGACACGTCATGTCATCATGATTCGTGTGCAAGCCGTATTTTGGATAGCTACTTAGACACTAAACAAGATTAGAGACCCAAATTTTCATTTTGATCGTTTATGAACCCAAATGAAAACATACAAATAGTTTAGAGACCCAAATCTTTATTTTAAAACCTTATGGGCCTAGATGAGAACCATATATAGAATAGTTTAGGGACCTGGGATGCACTTTACTCCTTAGGAAAATCACTGCCCTTATTGTTCTTGTTCTTCTTTTTTTGTTTGTTCTGAATATATGGAAAGTCAAGAGTTGAACTTGATACCTTTTCTGTCTTCTTTTAATATATTCTGTCGTTTATAAATCGCAAAAAACAAAATCTGTCGTTTATAGTTCATTCAGCAGTTAGGGTGTAATCTGCGGATGGCCTTATCTCAGTTTGCTAAACTCCTAATGTGTCGGTCTCTGAATTTGGAAAGTTAATTCTTTAAAAGGTGTGAATATGTTAAGTAGACCCGACACATGTGACTGTGCCATGATTTTTTTAACTGGACAGAACAGTGGTTTTGAAGGGACCTGAACAGAATTTGTTGCTGGGCATTTGATCAGAAAGTCCGTTATTTTTAATTTTTTTCGTTTTAAATTAGGATCCATTTTCATGGTGAAATAACTCTGAAGCTCTCTGTTTATATCTCTGCTTTTATGTACCTAGGCATCGTACTTTGACCTCCATGGAGAACTTTGATCAGAAGCCAGGTGTACAGAATGTATTGAAGCCTCCAGGAGTGGAACAGCTTCAGATTTCCTTCATCAACACTCTCCCAAGTAGTCACCATTACGTACTTGCAACACTGAAATGTAAGGAAAAATGTATCAGACACAGCACAATCCATTCACTGAAACGGGCTCGGAGCCTTGAAGTGTTGCTCATTCTAGTTCAGATGGACTAATAGGCCAGTTGTGCAGCAATGGGCCCCTTTTTGCGTGATTCCACTTAATATTACAGTATTTTTTAGACTAGCTGGAGCACTCGAGATGACATTTGGTTGAGTTAAATAAATATCTTTATTTTGCATGGGACAGTCATCTCAAGTTACCATGGTTGAGGTGTCCTTGAATGTAACGAAGCCTCCAGTATAGAGGATCAGCTTCGTATTTCTTTCGTAACCATCCGAAGAAGTCAAGAATTCCACGCTGCCTGGATAAGAGACAATTTGTGCAACTGTTTGTCTTTTGTTGGGAAAATTGGAAATCGGATTGGCATCAGAAGAGCCTATAGTCTAGTGGTTACAAGAGTCTCGCTTTCAGTGATAGGCAGTGCGTTGTGAACTTGTGAGTGTCTGATACTGTCTAATCGCAAAAAAAAAAAAGCACTTGAGTAAAAGTGGAGTATTCACATGGTTACTACGTATAGGCAAGCTAAAGTTCGGACACCTAATTCACCTTCGCCATATGTGTTCATCCTAGACCATGGCTGTTTCCTGAACCATATCAGATGAACATTAGTTTGAACCGTCCGATTTGTTCCGGACTGCAGGGATGTTTTAGACTTGCCGCTCCCTCGGGTCCCATTATGGGACCACCTGTCATCCTGTCGCCCAATGCTCTTTGACATTGACCGGGGACGCCCAAAACCCTTCTCCCCTACCAAGATTATCTCGTACCCCAACCACAAATCAGCAGCAAAACCCTAGCCGCCGGAGGCACCCGATTCCTTGGCCGGAGGGGTGGGCTTGCCACGCTCCGACTCGATCATCGTCGGGGACACTGTGACTGGACACCACGTGTTCCACATCAACTGCTATTCGCGCACAAAGGAGGAGGTACCCACCGGCAACCACATCGACTCTCGCCCCTTCACAGTCGGAGGTCAACCGTGGCTCATCTACTACTACCCCAATGGACATTCCGCTCCGTATGCTGAGTTTATCTCGGTTTTCTTCGTCCTAGACAACACTGTTGCCGTGCCCTTTAAGGCGCGAGCCAAGTTCAGTTTGCTCGATCGGGAGGGGAACCCAGTGCGATCACACACCAAAAAATTAAATTTGAACGAGTTCTCCGCCCGTGGCACCGGATTTGGCTGCGTCAATTTCATCAAAAGGGAGTGGCTAGAGAAGTCTGCAGAGCATCTCTTTGACAACAGCTTCAAGGTCAGGTGCGATGTCACAATTTTAGAGGCTCTCCGCACGGTGGACCGGCCGACCCCACCTCCTCGCGTGGTGGTGCCGCCGCCTGACGATCTCCTAGCGGCCGAAGATGGCGCTGACGTCACCTTCCATGTTGCCGGTCAGTCGTTCCGGGCGCACAGATATATTCTCAAGGCCCGGTCGCCGGTCTTCAAGGCAGAGCTCTATGGCTCGATGAAAGAGAGTAGAAGCAGAGATTCCATCCGGATTGATGATATGTTACCGCAGGTGTTCAAGGCTCTGCTGCATTTTGTGTACACCGATTCGCTGCCGAAGATGGGGAAGCAGGAAGGGGCTGTGATGGCACAGCATCTGTTGGAAGCGGCAGACAGGTACGACATGTCGAGGCTCAAGCTGTTGTGCGAGGACATGTTGTGCAGGAACATTGAGGTGAGAAATGCCGCAACCACGTTGGTCTTGGCTGAGCAACATCACTGCAAGGGACTCAAGGACGCTTGCATTGAGTTCCTTGAATCTCCTAAAGCTATGGAAGCGGTTGTGGCGACCGATGGCTTTGAGCATCTGACCGTAAGCTGCCCTGCTCTTGTGAAGGAGTTGATGTTAAACCTTGCTACCCGTTTACACAAGAGAAGAAAATCAGGAGCATGAGCCTAACCACCTATGGTCTCATTGATTACAAAGGATAGTGGTAGCTTTATGCCACGCATTGTGTCCTAGTATTTGTGCGTAGTAGCTGTTTTTTTTTTGTCAGTCATTTAAACTATGAGGCAGGAAGCATTTATGCTAAATTCATGTTCAATTGTTTGACTCAAAATCTACACAGTAACCTGGCGGTTCTATGCGGCCACCTGTTCTTTCGTTTGTTTGATTCCAAAAGGCAATTTGATCTTTTCTTTGTTCCATTGCTTTGACCTTGATTTTACTTTTATCTAGTTGGGTGTACCTTTTACAAAGCTTCATCAAGGTTTAGGTAGACGATAATTCAAGATAGTGGTAATATGTGATATATTTTTAGTTACTTATGACATTATTATGTACAAAGGATATGAAAATTTTCACACTTGCATCCTGGGGTGATGGTTTTATGCACAAGTGTTCAAGAGATGATTATTACACGTGAACAGAAATAGATTTGCTCTGAATCCTAGCCCCTTCCTGACAAATGATAATTATTTTTGCATTATTAACTCTTTTGGGTCACTGTAAAGATGGTTTAAAAGCATCATATGCAAATACAAAACCATTTGGGGCAACAGCTAAGTTTGGTGAGCTGGCAGTCTACACTTGGTGATCTGTGTGCTGCAGCCAAAGCTCTTGTAACTTGAGATGGCTGTTACGCTGGACTGAGAAATATCTATTTTGCTTCTGAGTTTGTTGCGTGTTTTGTCTTCTGTTTTTGGCTGGGTTGATGCTGAATCTTATATTGACTCAAACGAGATGAAGCTGCCTTCATTGTAGTCCAGTCCACTGCTAGTGCAATGTGACATGCCAGTTTTGCTGGCTGAAATTCTTTACATTTTCAGTTTCAGTATAAATTATAGTACCCTGACAGTTGGCGTAGAGTTTGGGCTACCTGGTAGTTGATTATACAAACCTTTCTTTGTATATATTGAAGTGTTGCACGACACCAATCGACAACACTATCTTAAATACTCCCTCCGTTCCAAAATAAGTGTCATTCTAGAAGTCTCATAGAGTAGTCTAAATCCATTGTATTCTCTATAAAATTAAGGCCCCGTTTGGATTGAAGGAAAAACTTAGGAAAAATAAAGGAATTGGAATCCTATAGGAATTGCAAATGTTCATGCCTTTGGATCGTAGGATTGAAGCAAAGGAATAACACAGGAAAGTTTCCTTTGCGCCTGATTTCATAGGAAAAGTACAAGAAAAAATAATCCACTCTGAGCTCATTTTTCTCTTGTCATTGCATAGGATCGAGGTAAACGAACTCTGTTACGGCTGTTAGTCCAACGTCTCGTTCTGTTCCTGCTCTGGCCTTCACGACTACTCCGCCAGCCGGTTCCAAGCTCGTTGTGCCAATGTTGTTGGTGGAGCTCCAAGATCCACGCTACTCTGTCAGACACCGACAAAAATCAGATGTTTACTACTATATATTTTTTTGAGGCATATTGTAGTAGTCTTGTAAATGTGTGCAGTAAGTATATAAGCACATTTTGTACCAATACTCAAAAGTCTAAACAGAATATGCATTGACCCAATGGACACAATATGACGGAAATGTTTTATTTGGGAGTGATAAAAGAATATTTCAAATGTGAAGTAATTTTCATTATTGTTTATCTGTTTCTGAGTTTAGACCAGGTTTGTTATGTTGGTTGTGATCTTTCGATGTCAGCGCAAAGTTGAAGAGGGATATGAAACTCAAAGGAAAGCAAGAAAATTGAAACGGGGAGGAATTTGACTAGCAAATTGTTGGAGGCACCATTAGGATGGAGACTGACCCATTCAAAATTAAACTATCTCAGCCAAAACTCGTCACCTCATGCCCAGATGTGCCCAAAATTAGGGATAGTAGTGTGCTATTTGATCACTCGAATTTAATCGGTAGGTTTGTCAAAGAAAGGTGTTGCCCGATTTTTCTGAAAATAAATCAACGAAAAATTCTAGTAGAACAAATTTTTATTTCTTGTAAAAAAAGGATTTAAGTCATACAGTCTGACATATCTTTGTTATTCAAAAGAGATTGCGCTTCATATGCTGACATATTTTCTTCTCTAATATCTATCTAATTTATGTCCATATGATCTGCTTTGAAAGGTGTGTAACCTCTAATCAGACCCTGTTGTCATGCCAAACACATTATATTGTTGTCGAATCCAGCATCGGCGATGTGCAGTGTGTGAGGAATCGGAGCAGAGGAGTCTGTGAAGCAGTCAGAGTGCACGCATCCTATCCAGTATTGAGTTTGATCTTACATTTTCTTTTCCTCCGTGATTGTTCGGTGGAAGCAAAGGTTGAGGTGCTGGAGTGAGTTCCCAGCTGTTGATGGCTTTCATTTTGGAACCCTATCATGTATTAGAGTTCCATGTTTTGAAAGGAGATATTGGGTAAATATATAAGACTGGAGCCAGTTAATTGTGGCCTAAAGAACAGTGATCAACTTGCTCATTCATTTGGGAATACTGCTTGGAACATTTGTGGATGAAATTATATTGCACTCATCATGTATTTTTAGATAGGAATTGTATTACTCCCAAAAAATTCCAAATTACGAATATTTGTCAGTTCTTTTACATGGTTTTACAGCCAGATGACATAATGGTTGTTTTACACACACAAAAAAAACTAATCTAATTCCTCAAAAGACAAATGTTAGCACAGCACACTGCACTTGAAAGCCAAATACCTGATCTGAGCAATTTTGTCTTCATTGAGAGTTTTGTGAAAGATGTAGCCTTATTCATGTTTAATTAAGCTTTTATCCCTATGTTATCTCTGAATTTATCAGAAATTATGAAAATTCCTCAACTATCGTATATGAATCTAGTATTTGTTTTTTTATCTTTCTTTCTGTTTTTCATCGCCCTATCTGTCTATATGTATGTACATGTATTTCTCTTTACGCCTATATCTTTCTTTATCCCTCTGTCCATCTTTATGCCTTTGTTGTTTTTAAATCTTTATGTTTCTTTTCTTTTTACTTTCTCTCCCTCTCTATTTTTATCTTTACATGTATTCACTTTATCACTCTATCATATTTATCTATTTCTATATTTATGCCTTTACTTTTTAAATTTTGTTTATCTCCTTTTATCTTCCTAGATTCATGTGTGTATTTCTTTCTTTCTTTACCTCTATTTAATATTCTTGTTATTTTTTTACCTCTGTTTTTTTCCTTTTAGATGTTTGACGTCTTTGTATAAATGTCTCTTTATATATGTTTCTATCTACCTTTTCTCATTTGCAGTTTTTACTCTTTTTTTATGTCATTGCATGCTTCAACCATTTTGTAGTGACTAGCAGGAGTTCTGACAGGAGTTATACAGTGCTTGTGCTTCAGTGTTCACCGTTCTGGCCTTTGCTATTGGATTTTGTTTTTTCTGGTACCCGTTAAAGACGTCCTAGGTCTGATTCATAAATCTGATAGATTTTGTGCTGTTGTGTATTTTCAATTGATTCGATCTCTATGATATGTGGCAGTTTGTTACTGTCTATAAATTTAGTAGATTTTTATTTTTATTTTTATTATTATCATTATTATTATTATCATCATCATCATCATAAAACAGTTGATATTTTTTTCACTATCTTAAGACTTTTTATGCATGTTGGTAGTTTATTCTTGATCAAGCATATTAAATACTAGTGCACACATTTCACATAAAAGTGCTTTTAGTGATAAAATCTTTTACACCTGTCGATAGTGTATCACACGCAACTTTTCTTTTCAACTGGACTGTAATCTTTGCAAACTTCTTTTCTTTGGGTGCAAATCAGGTGCAAATAGGCTAAAAGTTGAGAATCTGAAATTTTCTTTAAAAATCATACCTGAAGGTTCTCAAAATATTTAAAAAAACTCACCATTTGTAGTTTAACTAGTATCATGGGTGCACACAAAATTTCATCCCCATACACAATACCGTTTGAGACCAAAAAAAAAAAGAATCTGGGTTTTAGATGCACTACAAGATACAAAACAAACTATTTTTGTCCTCTAGTGCACATTTGTTCAACATTTGTTATTTTTGCATCTCTCAAATGGTATAGAGTTTGGGGTTGTAGTTTTATGTGCACCAATGATACAGATGGTGAGTTTTTTAAATTTTTTGAAAACCACCGAGTATGACATTTAGAGGAATTTTCAGATTTCCAACTTCTAGTGTATTTGCACGAGATATTCTCTAGTTTTTGTTAAGCAATCTGCAAATTGGAAAGCTATTCTTTGTGCTTAGCGGGCATCGCATCACAGGGCTGTGTATGCATCATCTCCGTTTCCTGCTGCAATGTTCGCTATTGGACTGTAATCCCTAGATTAATTAAAAGAAGTGCTCTTGATTTCCAAAAAAAACACTATGCTCAAGGCCACGCATCTGTGTAATTAAAATCGAAAGTCCCTTAAAAATAATTAAAAGTAGTGTTGTGGGTATCTGCATAATTAAAATCAAAAGTCCCTCTTATAAAACAATTAAAATCGAAAGTTTAACGGTGACTGGTTCAAATTGACCGACATGCATCCGTATTTCTATTCCTCTTTTTTTCGTGTACGAATTTTTATATGTGGGCCAAAGTGATTATTAACATCCGTTTCCTACTCGGCTTCGTAGAACTTGTTATTAAAACAACGTACTCAGGCCCTGGCTTCGTGTCACAGATTTTGCCGCCTTGTCTTGCTCCCTCAAGACCGCGCGCACATTAAAACAGCCCCTGCCGATGGCGCCACCGGCAACTGGGTGATCAGCACGCACGCCACTCTACCACACAAGCCCTGACATGCCAACCTCCTTGTGCTGCGGCTGCGCTTCCGCCATTGTCGCCGATGCCGTGAGCGGCTACCGTATCTGAGACGGCTCAGACGGGGGTTGCCTAACTGTTTCCTCAACTAGTATGTCAGATTGTTGCAAGCCCAGCTATCTGGCCTGTTGTCGCCAGCGTCCCACGGTCGTCGTCATCTCGTTCCCAGACCGAAACCCACCAGGAACCTGCAAATCCTCGTCGCGCCACAGCCATGCCGGCGCCTGAATCCGACGGCGGAATCGTCGGCTCGCCACGCTCCGACTCGGCCATCGTCGGGGACACCGTGACCGGGCACCATGTGCTTCACGTCGACTGCTACTCTCGCACCAAGCAGGAGCTCCCCACCCGTAAATCCATCGATTCTCGCCCATTCGTAGTCGGAGATCGCTCCTTTCTCCTCCGGTACTATCCCAATGGTCAAATCGACAAGTACAGCGGGTTTATTTCCGTTTTCCTTGTCCTCGGCAATAGCGTCGCCGTGCCCTTCAGGGCACGAGCCAAGTTCGGTTTGCTCGATCGGGAGGGGAACCAAGTGCCATCTCACATCGTCGACGAAGCAGTGTTTGAGTTCTTCGTCCGTGGAGCCGGGTTTGGCTGCGCCGATTTCATCAGAAGAGAATGGCTAGAGAAGTCGGAGCATCTCGTTGACGACTCCTTTAAGATCAGGTGCGACGTCACAATTTTAGAGGCTCTCCGCACGGTGGACCGGCCGACTCCAAGTCCTCGCGTCGTGGTGCCGCCGTCTGATCTCAACCGGCACCTCGGCGAGCTCCTAGCGGCCGAAGATAATGGCGCCGACGTCGCCTTTAAAGTTGCCGGCGAGACATTCCGGGCGCACAGATACATTCTAAAGGCCCGGTCGCCGGTATTCAAGGCCGAGCTCTTCGGCACGATGCGAGAGAGCACCGCTACTATTGGTGACTGCATACGGATTGATGATATGTTGCCTGAGGTGTTCAAGGCCTTGCTGCATTTCGTGTACACCGACTCGCTGCCGGAGATGGAAAAGCAGGAAGAGGCTGTGATGATGGCGCAGCATCTGCTGGAAGCGGCCGACCGGTACGACATGCCGAGGCTCAAGCTGCTGTGTGAGGCCATGTTGTGCGGGCATATACAGGTGAGCACCGCCGCGACCACGTTGGTCTTGGCTGAGCAACACCACTGCAAGGGGCTCAAGGATGCTTGCATTCAGTTCCTTGAATCCCCTGATGCACTGGATGCAGTCCTTGCGACCGATGGCTTTGATCATTTGACCAGCAGCTGCCCTGCACTTGTGAAGGAATTGATGTCCAAGCTTGCTGCCCGCTCACACAAGAGAAGAAAATTAAGAATATGAGCTTCGATCATTTGGTTTCAGTAATGACCATTGTAATTATCCAGAAGGAAAAGAAGGCTTGGCCTAATAAGTTATGAGATATTAGTTGTATATTAGCTCCTAAAATATGCATGTGTACCCTCGTCCTGAAACTAGTTGTATATGTTGGCTTCGACTTGCCTGTCTCCAGGTCCAGGAGCTGAACCAACAACCCAAGTTTATCGCGGCATGGCTAAAACATTTATTCCAATGCCATTAACAATAAAACATTTATTTTTTAGACAAAAGGTCACATACAACAACTACATTGGTTAACCCATTGAGGGGAGGGCCCCGCTTTAGTTACCTTTCTGGGTCCAAGTTGTGGACCATCTTTCTTTCTTTTTTTCTTTTTTCGTTTTTATTTTTTGAACGTGCGGACCATCTTTCATACAAAAAGACACTCTGAAAAGTCTTTAAAGTAGACTGAGGCGTTTATCAATATAATGTTTACTTTTATATCAGTAGTTATTTTCATGAGTTGGTAATGTTCCCAATTTCTCTGTCTCAGAATAATTGACATTCTGGATATATATAAAATTTATTAAAGCGTATGTCCGGATTCATAAAACGTTCTATAAATCTAAACATCAAGAAACGTAGCCAGAATGCTAAATAAACGTAAATGAGGGGAGTAGTACATTTCTTCGGCTTTGTTTAGATCTACCTCTTAAACTTTTATCTAGCTAATTTTAGTCAATTTGGATTCAAACATGGTATATAAAAGTGATAAAACTTTTAGCCAACCCACCTCCTAAACTTTTAGCTCCTAGTTACCGTACCACAACCCTCTTAAACTTGACTAAGTATATAAAAAACACAAGAAGCACATGAAAAAAGGCAAGAAAATTCCAAAAACCAGATATATTTGTCAGAGATCCAAACAGAAACCACCTAATTATTAGCTGACTAAATGTATAATTAGCTAATTTTAACTGGCTAAAAGATTCAAACAAGGCTTAAACCAGATTGACATGAGCCACTTCAAGATTCATGATTTTACCGTGCTATGGATGTATTCAAAATCGTGTGCAGCAGTCACGTCGCTGCAGTTTGTGTTTTCTATTTTCGGTTGGTTACTCAATAGTTTTTATATTTGCTTATCACGAGGTGTCTTGTACTTTATTTCCCAGTTGTTCTGCTTTCATAACAGTTGCACAACACAGTTAAAGTTCAGCAAAAAAGCTTAATATATAAAATAATTAAGTTAAAGAAGACATAGGTAATATTTCACTCTTATGGTCTCTTTTGAGTGTCAGTATTTTTTTTTGTTTGCTTCACTATTGTTTTCGTAATCATTGTTTGGTTTCTGACTTCTGACCAGCATATTTATGGACAAGAATGCCAACCAATTAGATCTGACGCTATGTGGTACTTGTTCAGCAGTAGGCAGCGTGATCGTCGACAGTTAGGCACCAGTGATGACTTCGTCAACCTCAAAGATTTGTCAGCTCATTCTTCCAAAGTGCTCATAAAAATAGAGTTTTGCGTATGTGGGTTCATACAAGTGAGCGTGCATGCCATGAGAGCTTATGAGTTGTCAAGTAATCTAAAAGAAATATTCTTTTTTTTTTCCTTTTGGCCCTGTTTGGATGTTACAAAATTTTGAAACCAGAGTAATTGAAATCCATGGTTTTAGAAATGCATCACTCTGGATTACATAGTTTTCATTACTGCAGTATTATTCAGTGTTGAGTAAAACAATTATGTGTTTGGGAAAATTGCAGTATTTAACTGAAACAGGCACAACGAGGGAGCTCTGAATTTTTTTAAAAAAGAGGTGTTTAGTGGATTTTTTATTTAAAAAAACCACGGTATTGGTGAAACTATAGTTTGCAAAACTACAATTTTTATTCTTTCCAAACACGTCAAAGTTTTTGATACTATGATTCCGAAAAAAAAAGCTTTTCATACTATGGTATTTTCTTAAAACCAAAGTATTGCTAGAAAACCACAAAAATACTTAGTACCCAAACAGGCCCTTAATCGCTTATATAGCTGGCCAACGGGCCATGCCGACAGGCACGGCACGTGCCCGTCACGGGCCGGACCATTTTCTTGACGACACGGACCGGGCTGGGTCGGCACGACGGGCCTGAGGTCAAGCCCAAGCGCGGCTCGAGCCGCATGCCTAATGGGCCAGGCCGGGCTAAAAAACTATTTTTTTTCAATTTTTATATACTATATGGGGCTAAACGGGTTGTGTCGTGTCGTGCCGGGCCGTCCTACTATACACGAGCCTTGTGATGGGCCAAACGGGCCAGCTGCTAAATGGACCATGCCGTGCTGGCACAACGGACTTGCGCCTAGGCCCAAGCACGGCCGGCTGGCACAACCCTTCCAGGTTCGGGCCGTGCCGTGCTCGGACCGGGCCAAAATAGCCAAGGTCCGGGCTGGCCAATTATCCCGGCCCATGTGGCCAGGTATAATCGCCTACGCTTATTGTGATCCGTTTGATTTATTTTTTTTAGGAGATATTGTGATCCGTTTGATACTGCGCAACTGTGAGTCAAAAAAACAAAAAGATACTGCGCAACTGGGTGTGCCTGTGACACTGCCCGGAGATCTTCCAGGAAGGACCGCGTTAACGCGCGTCCGTACGCGCGATAGGGAATCGCGCGTACCACGCCGGAGGCCGCCACGTGTCCGACCGGCGGTCGGAACGACGCCGGTCGGAGCGCCGTCGCCCGCCCACCGCACGGTCTTCTTCCCCGACGAGCTCCCCCCCTCCGGCCCCGCCCACCGCCCTCCAGCCACCCGCGGCTCCGGCGGCGCCTCCCACCGCCGTGCCGGCCGGCCGCCCCCCCCCCCCCCCCCCGAACCTTTTCTTCTAAGGTCGTCGGAATGGAGCTCCTCGTCGCCGGCGCCGCCCCCGACAACCCGAACCTCTAACCCCGCCGGCGCTAATCCGCCACCCGCGACGCGGCGGCGCCCTCGCCGCCGCGTCGCACCGCCCGCCCACACCCCGCGCTCCGCCACCGCCTCGCCCTTGCGCTCCGCCGCCGGCACTAATCCGCCACCGGCGACGCGGGGGCGCCCTCGCCGCCGCGTCGCGCCGCCCGCCATCAACCCGCGCTCCGCCGCCACCTCACCCCCGAGCTCCGCCGCCCGCCCTAATTCGCCACCGGCGACACGGCGGCGCCCTCGCCGCCACGTCGCGCCGCCCGCACACCGCCCGCGCTCCGCCACCGTCGCCGGCCACCGCGCTCCGCCGCCGCTTGCACGGCTCCGCCTTATCCACTTGCTAGTGGGCCGGGCCGCACCCGGACGCGCCCTAACGCGCGAGCGCGTCTGTACGCGCTATAGAGTTTCCGTTCCAGGAATCCGTTCTGATCTCCGCAGATGCTGGGCCAAGTCGGCTCTCAAGTCCAAAGCCAGCCCATCGACGCCGTGCCTCTTTCTTTGACCTTTTGTTTCCCATTTCTCTCCGCCGCCACCGCATCCCGCCGCCATGCCGACCCAAGGATCCGCCATGATCGATGCCGATGATCATGGCTCCGCCTCGGCCATCGTCGCGGGCACGGCGACCGGCCATCACGTGCTGCACGTGGAGGGCTACTCGCGCACCAAGGAGGAGCTCCCCAATGGCAGGTTCGTCAAGTCCCGCCCGTTCAGTGTTGGAGGTCGCTCCTGGTGCATCCATTACTACCCCAATGGCGCCAGCCCCCGCTGCGCCGAGTACGTATCCCTCTTCCTTGCCCCCGACGAGGACGTCGCCGCGCCCTTCAAGGCGCGCGCCAAGTTCAGCCTGCTGGATCGGGCGGGGAAACCGCTGCTGTTCCTCACCCGGCGCACGAGGCTGTGCGAGTACGCGTTTCCCGGATCGGGGTACGGCTTTGATGAGTTCGTCAAGAGGGAGTTCCTGGAGAAGTCGAAGCATCTCTCGGGCGACTGCTTCAGGATCAGATGCGACATCGATATCGTTGAAGAGCTCCGGACGGAGGACAGGGCCGCCGCGCCTCCCTTCATTTCAATCCCACCGTCTGACATCCACAAGCATTTTGGTGACCTCCTCTCGTCCAACGATGGCACTGATGTCACGTTCCAAGTCGCCGGTCAGACATTCAAGGCGCATCGGTACATTCTCGCCGTGCGGTCGCAGGTCTTCAAGGCCCAGCTTCTGGGCATGATGAGGGAGAGCAGGGCTGATGAGGATTACTGCATACGGATCGATGATATGCAAGCTCGGGTGTTCAGTCATTTGCTGCATTTTGTGTACACCGACTTCCTTCCGGAGATGGATAGGCAAGAAGAGGCTCTGATGGCTCAGCATTTGCTGGAGGCTGCAGACAGATATGACATGCAGAGGCTCAAGCTGATTTGTGAGGACAATTTGAGCAGGCACCTAGAGGTGAGCACAGTCGCCACCACATTGGTGTTGGCCGAACAACACAACTGCGAGGGACTGAAGCAGGCTTGCATTGCGTTCTTTAAATCTCGGTACACACTGGAAGCGGTCATGGCAACCGATGGCTTTGAGCATCTTTCGAAAAGCTGTCCAGCTCTTGTGAAGGAGCTTGCTGCCCATTTACAAAATGGAAGGACAGGCTAAGGCTTCAGACTTTCAGTAATGACTGTGCAACTTATCATGGTAAAATTAGTGGTCAACTCCCAGCTATCGATTGCAAGTTTATTAGTTATATGCATCATTTGGTCCTTAAAACTTATGAGGCATACCTCTTTATTTATTTTTATTGTTCGGTTGTCGTATACTTTGTGGAAAACCTCAAGCCATTATGCAAGAAACATTTATCCTTATGCCATCATGTGAAGTTATATCCTGCACGTTAACCTCAGTGTTCTTCATAGTAGATTTTTTTTTTTTTTTTGGTATGCTTGCTTTCAATTGGTACTAAATTACTTCTGCTCTTAACTACCCTTGTGCTGGTCAGTATTTCTCTAGGTCCTTAATTTCCATGAATTTAATATTTCCATTAGTTGATATTGTTCAGTGTTGGCAAATGGGGCATGTTGATGAACCAAAGTGACCAATTTGAGGTCATTATTTGACTATGCTAAGAAGATACAATTCTTAGGTGTGTTGGTGACTTATATTTTACAGTGTATATCCTAGTAGGACTGAGCTGATGTTTTGTTCGTTTTATGTATTTTGTCCTACTTAACCAATTTGAGGTCATTATTTGACTATGCTAAAAATATACCAATCTTAGGTGTGTTGGTTACTTAACTTTACAGTGCGTGTCCTACTGGGACTGAGATGATGTTTTGTTCGTTTTATGTATTTTGTCCTACTTAATTTTTGGCAGAGATCCTTCCCTTGTTCCACAAAACAAAAGCCAGACACGAGTCCAGTTTTCTGCTACCGCTTGTCTACAGCAGGCAGTTCTCCGCACTGTAAATCTTGTTTTTGGTCACTCTGGTAACACCATGCGTCATATTTTGTTTCTTGCTTGCTGCTATATAGATGTCCTGTAACTAGCTTACCATGCTACCCTGCCCACAAATGATATATTGCAGTTGAGAATGGTTCCTATTTTTGATAATTGGTATCCATATTGAGGGACACACTGTTTCATTGCAGGGACACTGTTATATTTGTCATCATTGATAATTGGTATCCATATTGAGCGGCGTATGTACATAGATTTCTCAATAAACTACCACGTATCAACAGTATGGCACTGGCTAATGTGTTGACGTTTCTGGTAGCGAATCTAAGATGTGAGATCGACAAAGTTTCATCCGTGACAGCCTCAAATCGAACTTTTTGCACCTAACGGAAGCGGTATGATCCGTATTTGTATTCCTCTTCTTATTCATCTCGGAAGTTTGTGGGTGGGCCAACATAAGTGATTAGCAATATCCTCTTCCGAACCGGGTTCGTATAACTTCGCTACTAAAACGTACTCAAGCCGGCACTCGGGTCTGGCTCGCATGTCACAGATTCGATAGCCGACTCTACCTGCTTTCGCATACTAGATTTGCTCCGTCGAGACCACACGTGAAACAGCACGGCACCGCCGGCAACCAGGTAAACCAGCACGCGCACCATCCTAACAGACCAGCCCCGCCATGCCGGCCTCCCCGTGCTGCGGCTCCGCTTCCGCCATTGTCGCCGACGCTCTGAGCGGCTACCATGTCCTCAAGATCGTCGGCTACTCGCGCAGCAAGGACGAGAAAAAGAACGGCGAGTGCATTGGCTCCCGCCCGTTCCGTGTGGGAGGCCACACCTGGCAGGCCCTTTACTACCCAAAGGGTTTCGACTACAAGTCCACCGATCACATATCCATGTACCTGCAGTTTCTCAACGACAGAAAACCCAACAGGAAGCAGCAGGCCGTGACCGTGAAGGCACAGGTGACGCTCAGCTTACTCGACCGAGACGGGAACCCGGTGCCATCCCATAGTCTCACCACGACTAACGCAGTCAATTTCTCGACGGACAGATACTGGGGTTACCCGCAGTTGATCAAAATTGACGATTTGGAGAAATCAGAGCACCTCAAGGACGATTGTTTCACTGTCAGGTTCGACGTGTCTGTAATGAAGGGCGTCCGCACTGAGGAATCGGTACCGTTCGTCGTGGTGCCGCCGTCGGACATGCACCGGCATTTCGGTGACCTCCTTTCGAGCAAAGAAGGTGCCGATGTCAAGTTCCAAGTCGGAGGGAAGACGTTCCCGGCACACCGGTCCGTGCTCGCAGCGCGGTCGCCGATCTTCAAGGCGGGGCTCTACAGCCCAATGAAAGAGGGCGCCGCCACAGGCATCATACAGATAGACGATATGGAAGCAGAAGTGTTCGACGCGCTGCTTACTTTTATGTATACGGATGAGTTCCCAGAGATGGGCATAGGGGAGGAATCTGCCATGGCTCAGCATTTGCTTGTCGCCGCGGACAAGTACAACATGGAGAGGCTGAAGTTGGTTTGCGAAGATAAGCTGTGCAAGCATATCGACACGGGTTCCGCAGCTGCCATGTTGGCGTTAGCGGAGCAGCACAACTGTCGGGGGCTTAAGGAGGCATGTTTCGAGTACCTCGGTTCATCGAGGACTCTAAACGCGGTCATGGAGACCAGCGGCTTTGGACACCTAGCCAAGAGTTCAACCAACGTTTTGAAGGAGCTGATATCCAAGGTTTTTCCTCGTTGACTTGAGAAACGCAAACTAAAGACGATGCGGCTAATATATGGCAGTACCCGGTATATATATCTGTAACTTTATCCCTATTTAAAAACATATTTGTTGTAGTTCAGTCTCTTCTGTTTGGTCTTCATAACTATCAGCTGCAACACCAAGCTATGTTCAAAGCAAGAAACATATTGAGAGCCTCCTCATTGACCCGGCTTTAGACCTTGCTGACTGCTGGCTGCTGCTTTTGTATTCTCTTCGCAAATGCGATACACAAGCAGCCAGTTCCAGAAACTTTTTTCTTCAACCTCTATGCTTGCTGAAAGAGGTATACCTGAAATCTGTTGGAGACCACAATCATGTACCCTGAGTTCAAACTGTGGATGGTGGATGCAACACCGTATGCTTTAGTCGTTTCCAACTTTTTTTTAGAAACCATAAGAATTATGTTTATAAGTTTAAGACAAGGGAAGAAAGAGTGTAGATTATTTGTCAAGGGGTTCCCGCTTTCCCATTGAATTTTGCAGGTAGCAAAGTTTCAAAATATTGCCAAAAAATCATGTCACGTGAACTCAAGTTGGTATTCAAAATTTCAGCATCAATTTAATCTTAAATGTCAAGGAAAATTGAAAAGGTTCAATCGGGCATTACTCAACATCCATAAACAGTGACACTTTGTTTGAATCTTGATATCGAATATGATACAATGTCGATGTAGAATGATCTCCTCCACAAGAGAATTTTGTTTCGGGGACTTTAGAACCGACAAATAGTGGGATGTATCAAGTCAATCCAAAGGAAGGATAAGATGAATCACTACTACAAATCACAAGCTGCGGAAGAGATAGATGAACCACTACTACAAATCGCGCAAGTTGCGGAGTGATATAAAACACTACTACAAATTGCAACTAGTGAAAAGAGAGATAAACACTAATGTACCCTTAAAAGGGCAATGGTCTTTTGTAGGAATAAATTTTGGAAATTTTTGTTATAGTTGCGACATGTCAAATTATCATATTTTCGTTAATTGGGGCACGGGAACTCCTTGGTCACCAATGAATTTCCTATGAAAAAAAAAGATGAATATCAGAATAGAGACTCCGTTATCACAAAACGTTTTTCCAATTTTCACTCTGCGTCAGTTTTCATTTCATTCGTTGTTTGAATTTATTCTCATTCCATGTCTCCTTGAGAGAGGCAAGCTAAAGATGCTACTCCTACTCTGTTCAACTTCTGTTCTTGCTGAAGGGATCAAGAGCATGGGCCTGTACTGTTAGTGCAAACTGTGGATGATGTCTGTAACAACTTATGTTTTAGCTGCTTCCAAAATTCATGAAAACCATAACAAATTGATTTGTTTATAAGTATCAGTCATGTGAAAAAAAAAATGAGAAATGACTGGATTATCGCATAAAGGTTTTCCAGTTTCCACTCTGCATCAATTTTTCATTTCCTATTCGAATATACTGTCATTTTTATTAAATTTTGGCATATAACTTATTCGGATACATTCCCTCCGGATCTCCAACCTCTGCTCTAGTCCATATCTATTACACAATTCAAATCTCAAACCACATCAATCTTTATTTTTTTTCACAACTATAAACCAAATCTTTTATAATTCTCTATCTTAAGATCACATCTCAGTTTAATCAGAGTATCGAAACTATAGATGCATTGCTCTTTCTCTGGAATTGACTTAGATGTGGCACTCTAAGAACTTTCTGTGGCTACTCAACCAAAGCAGAATACAGACGATAGAAAACTTGATTAGGAAAAATAGAACGGAAACTAACACTGTAAACTTCGCAATGCTGAAGAAACAGTGGATCATCTGTCCCAATAACGTTGGTGTGTTGTAAGGCCTTGCTAATGCTCAGTTTATATAAACTGACTCATTGCCGAAGTCAAAAAAACAAGAAGAGGAGGATGAAGATGTCCTGTCCCAGCACTTGCTTGTTGCCGCGGACACGTACAACCTGGAGAGGCTGAAACTGATATGTGAAGACAAGCTGTGATGCGGGCACGGTGTCAACCGTCATGGCGCTACCCGAACAACACCACTGCGATTGACTGAAGAAAGAGTGCTTCGATTTTCTCAGATCCCCCGCAAATCTGAGGGCAGTCGCGGCCACTGATGGCTTCAAGCATCTAAGCAGAAGCTGACCCGCAATTACGAGGAGTTGGTTGTCATGCTCAGCAACTTGGTTCAGTGATACCAACACTCTGTTTCTGCAACGGTTGTTAGTATTTGCTGCAAGTTCGGTCTATCACTTGCATTGTCCCCATCAATTAAGATGTTATATGCCTGTCTTTGGTTTTCTTTATCATTGTAATGGCTCTGGAGAGGCATTACCTTATTCTATCATGCCAAAAACATTTTATTACTTGGATGCTTCCTTGATTATTGCTGCATTTGCGCTCAGTTCTTTTCCAACTTCTGTGGGAATCAGAGTATCGTAGATGCAGGCGTGGGCCGCGTGGCACGTGCAGATGATCCACTACTCATTTGCTGTTGTTGGTTTTTGAAAGCTGACTGATAGAGAGGATAGATGATAATCTTCACGATGGCAACATTCAGAACTTCAATGATTATGAGGACTACATTGACTATGAGAAATTTCCCAACTAATCGGACGTGTGGTGCTACACACTATTTTGCACTTCATTTATGCTACCTCCGCTCTCGGATGGAAACACAGGCAGTTTTTCACGTGGCCGCCACACCCGCGACGTGGCGAGCGAGTGATGGCGGCAATCCAAACACGCCTTGTAGCTTCTTTGTTTTCCTTAACATACATTTTCTTTTAGATGCCCAACATACATTTTTCTCCGTCATGCTTTTTTTTCCGAGAACATATACTGCTTTTATTCAAACTCTGAGTAAGCAGAGAGGTACAAACCGTCATGCTTTCTTGGTTGGCCCTTTTTTTATATATTTTTTGAGCAAAGCTTTTTCGGTTGACCTGTGTGCCCTTTGGCAAACTGATTAGCCCAGGTAAAAAACCCGACCCATTCTAGAGAAGCTGATCTGCGTAGGCCCAAATAACCAAGGCCTGTTTAGAAGCCATTGCAGTTGCAGCGATTCTAGAGAAGCTGATCCTTGTCCTCTCCTCTTCCAGTCTTCCCCAGGTCGGCGGCGATTCATCTCCCAAACCCTCCGACAGCAGCAGCGGCAAAGTCGTGTTCGATCCACGCAAAGCCGTCAGCGATGTCACTCACCGACGACGACGGCCAGACTTCGGGGTCCGCCTCTGAAATCGTCGCCGACACGGCCAGCGGGTACCACGTCCTCAAGATCAGCGGTTACTCCCGCACCAAGGCGACCCCCACCGGGGAGTTCCTAAAGTCCCGCCCTTTCTACGTGGGCGGCCGCCGCTGGCACCTGGATTACTACCCCAACGGCGACAAGTCGGAGAATGCGGACTGGATTTCCATGATCCTGCGCTTGGACGACGCTCTCGAGAAGGAGGCGAAAGCACAATGTCAGATTTGTTTCGTCGACGAGGCGAAGAACCCGGCGCTGTTTCTGTCGGTGGCAGCAGTCACAATTCCTGCTCGTGGTGGTTGGGGGAGGTTCAGATTCATCAAAAGAGAAGACTTGGAGAAATCCAAGTACCTAAAGGATGATTCCTTCACGGTCTGCTGCAACATCGTCCTCATCAACGATTTCCGCGCAGTGGACAACGAGCCACCAGTCTTCGTCTCCGTGCCTCCGTCCAATCTCCATCGACACTTCGGTGATCTCATCCAGACGGAGAAGGGCGCCGACGTGGTGTTCCATGTTGGCAGCGAGCGGTTTGCGGCGCACCGGTGTGTGCTCGCGGCCCGATCACCGGTCTTCAGTGCAGAGCTCTTCGGTTCGATGAAGGAGAGCGACACTGCAGAAGCCATCCGCATAGATGATATGGAGGCCCAGGTGTTCAAGGCTTTGCTCCACTTTGTGTACACTGACTCTTTGCCCAAGACCAAGAGAGAAGAGGAAAATGTCATCTCCCAGCATCTGCTTGTTGCGGCTGACAGATACAACTTGGAGAGGATGAAACTGATATTGGAAGACAAGCTATGCAAATACATTGAAGTGGGCACACTGGCAACCATCTTGGCGCTAGCAGAACAGCACCAGTGCCACGGGCTGAAGAAGGCATGCTTTCATTTTCTCAGCTCTCCTGGGAATCTGAGGGCAGTCGTGGCTACTGATGGCTACAAGAGTCTGAAGACAAGCTACCCCGCAATTGTGGAGGAATTGCTTGTTATGCTCAGCAACTTGGTTTAATGATCCTGATACTGAGTGTCTTAGCAATGGTTGTTGGTACTTTCATGACTTCTATCATCAAACATTTGAGCAATGGTAGTTCTAGTTTCTGAATTTGAGCTGTCAGGTAGACTGCATCTGCAGGGACTATCAAGGTTATGCAAGATTAATATCATTCGTCTATGCTCTTGTGAGTTGATTGCATCTTTATAACTATAGCAACCGATGGGAGTTATGAATTTGCAATCACTTGAACAGTTAAACAATGACGATTGAACCTACAAATTTGTTGGTTAATGTCTTCTCTTTATAAAATCTTTTCATATATCGCTGGTTACGTACTTGTTGAGGCAACATAAGAGTAGTCTCTTTGTTGTATTCATGCTAGCAACTTAGTTTCTGCTTCTCTAACTATTAATCCAGGATGTACTGGCATGTCAGACAGCTGATGGCTTGGACCATCTGGCTAGCAGCTGCCTCCCGTTCTGAAGGAGCTCATGCTAGACTGACTCCATCAATATGGCAGAAGTTCATTGATAGATTCATTTGAAGCATGACTTTTGACTTTCAGGTCAAACAGTGTTGGCATATAGCTAGTCCTTTGCATTGTTGTCATGTACCTCTGATTTCCTTTGTCGTTACATAGGCTCTGGAGTACCCTTAGCTTCAGTCTATCATGCCAATTGTATTTACTTGGACACCTCCTAGCTTAGAACTAGATGCTAATGTATTCTCCCTTGTTTATGATTTTGCTACTTGATGGTATCTCTAAACTCAACTGATTAATCTGAAATGAATTTGTTTTCAGCTTAGCTTGGTTTATCCCATCTACACTAAAGGTTGATGAGCTTGCCTTGAGACAGTGGAGAACTTGACAGGCTAAAAGCATGGATCTGCAACAGGTCCTGCAGATCCATGCTTTTAGCCTGTCAAGTTAAAGACCTGTTGCATGTGCATGGTTATGGCAACGAGTATGCTTTGTGTGTCTGTGCCTCTCTGTTAGGGCTGGCAAAAAAGCTCGATCTTAATTTTGTCTCGGCTTAGCTCGGTTCGGTCTTCTAATAAATAAACCAAGCCGAGCCTCTATCATAGCTCGTTTCTTAACGAGCCAGCTCATGAGCAGCTCGCGAACAGTTCGATTAGCTCGGTAGGCTCGATTATATACAAATACCAACTTTAATTCTCTAATAAGATTGTAGTTTTTATGTTGGGTGAAGCTCAATTTATCATCCAATAAATAAAGCAAGTTCAATATAGATAAAATCATGTTCAATATTGGATCATATTTTTATTTCATTTATTTTCCATCTTTGTTGACTTATGTTTTTAGCAATATTGTTTTATATTATGATTTTTGTATTGTTGACACATGTTAGTAATTAAAAAAAATAGAACCACCTATGTTTTGGTCATCAAAGTTTTAATATACTTGGTTCATGAACCTAACGAGACAGTTTGATCTTTCTAAATGAACTGAGCCAAGATTTTATTTTAGCTCGTTAGTCTTAATGAGACCAACCGAGCTTTTGTTTTAGCTCGTTAGTCCTAATGAGACGAGTTGAGCCAGCCCAATATTGGAACGAGTTTTGAGGAGCCGAGCTGGTTCCTTAGCCACCTTTATCTCCGTGCTATTAGTTTGCATAGTTGTTCTATAGTTTGCATAGTTGTTCTATAGGCTCTAGAAAGCATTGCGTGGTTGGTGCATGCTCTTTGTGTAGTAATTGCAGTCGTACCTTAAGTTGTTATTTTTTAGATAAAAAGAAGATTAATTTGTAACATATGAATTGCATATAGCAGTTTTTTAATTTACTTCTTCAAAGAGGACCTTATGATTTAAAGTAATGGAGACATGTGTGCTCCATGGAATCAGAGGCGTGGACGATATATTTTCGCTATCAAGCAAATACAAAGAAGAAAATGAAAACATGTGATGATATGGATAAAAACCGAAAGGAAAAAGTTTATTCTGCCTCCCTCCACTCTTCATATGAAGTTCGATTTTCCTCCCTCAATTACAAAACCGGGCAAGATGACTCCCTCAACTTGTGAAACCAGATTTTTTTCCTCCTTGGCCGGTTTTAGCTAGTGGTTTGAGGAAGTCACCATTTGGGACCCATGTGTCAGTGAAGGAAAATTGCTCGCACTTGTGGGACCCATTTGTAAGTGACCTAGGTCAAAGAGCAATGCCTGCCTGCCCATGACCACCACACCGCCGTGCCAAGGCCGTGCCCGTGATGTCCGTCGCCAGCGGGAGGTGTTTCCCGGCCGGATCTACACCCACGTCCCAACTGTGACAAGATTTGATGTCACACAACAACGAGGTGAGCATGCCAAACTCATAGTCACGAAGTGTCGTTCCTTGCCTCCTCCGACGCACCCAGAGCCACCTTGCCAGCCATGCCTCCTCCGACACCCACCGGTGTTGTTGCTATTTGCTTGCACGCACTGCTGCTGTTCCAATTGCTCACCATCGCCAAGCTCCCCCGCCTAGCAACTATGCGACGCGATTCGACAGGAAAGAGGGGGGAAGGGGGGGGGGGGGGATTCGGCAGTGGACCGGGGCGCCGATTCAGCACGAATGGGGGCGGAGATTTGGCAGGTACAGAGGCGGAGATTCGGAAACAGACGGCCTCCTCCTGACCAGCTCTGGCATGGAGACAATCATGGGCGAGCGAGCAGTGATGCTCTTCGACTTGGGTCACTTACAAGTAGATCCCACATGTTGGTGACATTTTCACAAGGGTCCCACATCCTGACTAGGTCAAAACCGCTAGCTAAAAGCCAGACAGGGAGGGAAAATTTTAGTTTCACAAATTGAGGAGTCAACTTACGCGGTTTTGTATTTGAGGAAGGAAAATCAAACTTCATGAAGAGTTGAGGAAGGCAAAATAGACTTTTTCCAAACCAAAACCCTATGACAGGCTGAAAAGCCTAGCAAAAGAGCCCAACAAATCTATCACACAAATGCTATCCAGAGGCCCAACACTCTTAACGGCCCATCAGTTCCTGAGGCAGCAGAGGCTTCCAAGGAAGCCAACGAAAGAGAAGCCAGTGCCCACTGCCCAATTTGCTTTTGTTTCAGAAGATAGTGTCAACTTCAGCAAGTCCAATTTTCTTTCGTTTCAGAGTCAATGAAACCAAATGCAACAGGATACATCCAATTATGACCGTCCACAGCACAAGCTGAAGCTAAATGACCAGACCATCTAGCATTGAGTGCAGTAGAATCTATGCTAACGTACGGTCTACATCCCTCTAGAAATCCCTCAATGCAAGGACCAAATGCACAAAAGAATCTCCGAAAATAAGGCAAATCATCATCAAGCACTACATCAATTTCAATCACACTACCTGGCATCTTGCTCATCACCTCAGCTTTCCAATTATAAAGTAGGCCAAAACTCTCTTCCCAACTGCCATATAATTCTGTCATAGCCTTCTGAAGTCCCCTCCAAGCCGTGTCATCACCAATGGTACACTTGTGATCATCTTGCAATGTCTTTTGCATGTCCACAACACGCATATGAGGATTCTTCTTAAGGATAGCTACTTCCTTTGAAGCAACCCACTTGGCACTAGGCGTAGTTGTCTGCCTCCGGCTGCTAGATGTACAAATGTGGCCACCCGTGTATACACTATACAATCACTTGCAAAAAGAGAACAAACAATGAGTATTTGTGAGAATAATGTACCAAAAGGACAAGCATTTGAGAAAAAACATTACAATGATGGTTTCTCCCCCCTTTCGTTCTGTCTTTGCATGTATGTGCCAAATACAATCTTCGTCACCTCGACAATATCCGTCGTATCTTTCCTTAGAGCTTTTCTGGACATCCAACTCAAATTCCTCATTCATGGCATATTGCCTTTATAGCCACCTTAAACTCATCCATCAAAGGAAACAACGCCCCTAGGTACATTTCAGGTTTATCACGGTCATACAAAATAACCCTCTCATTTGGTATGAAATCATCCACGGGTATGGCTGCACCATATCGAAACCAACATCAATATTTGGAACTCTATGAGCGCTACGCTTAGCGGCAGCCTCCCTAGCTTTCGCTGCCCTCTCATCCTCGCCTTTCAAGCCCAAAACATCATATATATGCTCATCACTAGCAACTTTTAGTATCCCTTCATCATCTACCATTTCAACAATTTGCAAAGCATCCCAATCAACTAGTGACTGCACACCCACCTCATTCTCTATTGCTGGCAGCTGGTTTTGGCCATCAAGTTTCAACCAGTACTCCTCACCTTCAAACAACAAATTCACAGATTGGAACCTTCAAACAACAAACAACAAATTCACAAATTGACTGCAAAATTGGAAACAAACTCACCTTGCACAAAAGGGCGGCTCAACACGCGGCTCCACGCGTGGAGCTGGCCAAGCTAGGGTTTGAGGCAAAGGGCAGCAGGATGGGGGCGGAGGCTGGAGAAGATGACTCACCGCGACCGTTATGCTGATCTCCGGCCGGGGACATGGCCGGACGGCATGCTGGACCGGGAGAGGAGAGACAGGTGCTAGTCGATTCGATTCTAGAACGATCCGGTCCGGTGGTGAGGAAAACAGGCAGGGGCAGTTTCCTCCCTTCGTGTGCTGATTTCAGCGGAAAATAATTTTAAAACAATAAAATAAGGAATAACGATGTGGACATTTTAGCGGAGAAGCATCGGTTTTGTGGTCATCTGAGAGAAGCCACATCTAGGTCAAAATAGAAAATCTCTCCCAGTCGTCCCCATTCTGCTGCGGCTGTCCGTAGTTCCGTACCAGCAAAACCTACTGCGCCGGCGAGCCCATTTCCAGGCGGCCAAGGTCTTCCATGTCGCTCGCCGCCGACGCAGCCGTCGGCGGGCCCTCGCGGTCCGTCTCCTCCATCGTCGCCGACACCGCGAAGGGGTACCACATTCTCAAGATCGACAGCTACTCCCTCACCAAGGGGACCCCTACTGGCGAGTTCCTCGAGTCCCACCCGTTCACCGTCGGTGGCCACCGCTGGTGTATCCGCTACTACCCCAACGGGGACACCTCGGAGGCTGCAGACTACGTGTCCCTTTTCCTCATGCTCGACGACCACAGAGTCGCCGAGGACAAAAAGGCGGTGAAGGCGCAGTACCGATTCAGTTTCGTCGACGAGGTGGCGGAGCAGGTCTTCACATCGGAAGAGGTGTGCAGCTTCCCGAGCATGGTTGGTTTTGGTTGGGGATACTCGCAGTTCATCAAGAGGGAAAAGTTGGAGAAATCAAGGCATCTCAAGGACGATTCTTTCTCCATCCGTTGTGACATCTTGGTTATCAAAGATTTCCACGGCGTGGAGGTGGAGAAAGCTGAAGTCCCAACTCTGGCTTCTGTTACAGTTCCTCCATCCAACCTGCGCCTCCACTTTCGTGATCTCCTCAAGACCGGGAAGGGCGCCGATGTTGTGTTCGAGGTTGGCGGCGAGAAGTTCTCCGCGCATCGGTGTGTGCTCGCAGCTCGGTCACCAGTCTTCAGTGCAGAGCTCCTTGGTTCTATGAAGGAGAGAGACACTGCAGAAGCCATCCGCATAGACGATATGGAGGCTACGGTGTTCAAGGCTTTGCTCCACTTTGTGTACACTGACTCTTTGCCGAAGGTGAACAAACAAGAGGAGGAAGCAGAGGAAGATGTCCTGTACCAGCACTTGCTTGTCGCAGCAGATAGGTACAACATGGAGAGGCTGAAACTAATCTGTGAAGACAAGTTGTGCAAGTACATTGATGAGACCACGGCGGCAACTGTCTTGGCATTAGCTGAACAGCATCATTGCCATGGGCTGAAGAAGGCTTGCTTGGATTTTGTCGTGGCCACTGACGGCTTCAAGCATCTAAGCCGAAGCTGTCCTGCTACTATGGAGGAGTTGATTGCCATGCTCAGCAACTTGGTTCAATGATACTGATACTCGTTGTAGCCATGCTTGTTGATATGTTCTAGACTTCTCTCATCAGGTAACTTGAGCAATGATAGCTCATTTGATAATGTGTTTGCAATTCGCTTGAATGGTTAATTGCATCTCCTCTGGAACTGTAAACTTGCTGGTTAATGTTTTTTTTCTTGTCCAAGAATGCTTAAACATCCCTGGTTGATTACTGCAATTTTTCTTTGTCCCTTTTTTTTTAAGGAAATGCAATAATAGTTCCCTTTGTTTATATGTTCTCAAGGTAACTAGTTGCTTCCCTCCCTAACTTTACTATCAGATGGTTTGATATCAGTTAATTGCATCTCCCTTGGACCTGTAAGTTCCTTGTTAATTCTGGCAAGTAGAATTGAAGAATAATTATGCAGACATCGAATTCTCTGTTTGGGGGAGCAAAAGAGATTGATAACAGAAGTAGAGCGTGGATTATAGCTATCATATATATAAAGGCTGGTCATGATTCTCTGCTCTTGATTTGCGTCGGAATTGTTGAGCCTCTGTCTACAGGAACGCTATCGTGACAAGGTCCTAACAGAGAGAACTGCTGGGCCAATTGCTCTGCCACGAGTGTATCTTCTCTAAATGTTGCCTGGTTCTGAATTTGTTCCGTTGGTTTTCCAAAATATTCGGACTTAGCAAATTAACAATTTGTTTTGTTATTATTCTACTCTATCTACTCTGTATGCGCTCTTGGATGTGTTACCAGGTCGATTTAAACATTGATGCCGGTGCAGTTTTCTAGACCTGTATCATCAGGTAGTTTTACTTTACCAATGGCAGTTCCTGTTTTCTACGCTACGGCTGTGAGGCAGACCTCATTTAGCACCTCAACTCACGATGGGCGTGGTTCACCCGCGGTCCGAACCGGCTCCGCTCCACCGATCCAGCAATTTCTGGAGGGGCACCGAGCCGATCCATTTGCCTTTCACTAGCGCCCCATTTGATCCAGTGGATACTGCAGGTCGACCCATATCCCATGCATTGCATACGTGCGCGCCGTTGCTGTCTTGCAGTTTGCTTGCTGCTGGTTCGCATAAACGAACTAGATTAAGTTGTTGGTTTGCATAAACAAATCAGATAAGCTGCTGGTTCTCATTAAGGGGCTGGCAGCAAGGAACTAGATTAAGAGAAGAACTTATGTAATCTTTCACTTTCTGAAACCAGATGATGCAAAAAGGCAACAAGGAGCATGCGAAGCAAGAATCATTAGAGAGGAACAGAGAGTATGTGCTCTGAGCTTGCCGTCATATGGTTCGACGCCACTCGTTTGACGCCCATCTTGTACATGAAAGCGTTGGTGCCGGTAAGCTTGTCTCTGGCTGTTGATGAAAGCTTTTTGATGTTTTCACTTAGCTCTGCTTGTTATCTGCTTGCAGTTTTACCAATGAATGCTTGTCAAGTTCAACACTGCTATAGCATATAGCCAGTCCGTACATAGATTTCATCAAGAGACCTGTCTGTAATGCATCTGCCTTGTTTTGTCATTTAATTTTGGGCCTGGTGAGTCATTAGCTTCAGTGTTTTGTTATATGCCAAGATTACGTTGCCTGAGGTTCAGATGAGGGCAGGTAGTGCAGGGTTCTGTTATGAACAGGAGTCTGTCATGATTAGGTGCGGTTTTGCGGATAACAGGAAGTGAACTGATAGAGAGGACTAATGAGAAATCATGATTTTTGCTGCTTTTCAACTGGTGAAATAAAAGGAATGCCTAGAATTCTTGCTACTGTTTAAAAGAATAATTGAAATCTTTCAGTTCATCTCTTTATTGTTCTTTTTAAAAACATGGTCTTTCCAAATTTATGTTTTGATGGGTCATTGACTAATCGCGAGCGAAAAAAATAAAAGGCCAAGCACAGAAATATCTTTCCCCGGCCCATCTCAGAAGCGAAGTCCAGAAGAAGGACCTTTGCCAAGAACGGAAACGAGGAAACCCCATCACCGATCCAACCAACTGCTTCCGTCCCCATCCCCAATCGCCACCCACTACCACTCCACTGCTCTGCGCCAAACCCTCGTCGAGGCCAGCAACGGCAACCCGCGGCGCCCGACTAGGAAGATGTTCGCTGCGTCGTCCACCTCCGGCCGCGGCAGGCCGTCGCGGTCATCCTCCGCCATCGTCGCCGACAGCGCGCGCGGGTACCACGACCTCAAGATCGACGCCTGCTCGCTCGCCCTCCCCACCGGAGAGCACCTCCTGTCCCGCCCCTTCGCCATCGGCGGCCGCCGCTGGCGCGTCATGTACTACCCAAACGGCGCCGACGAGGAATACGCGGGGCACGTCTCCCTCTTCCTCCGCCTCGACGAGGACGCCGCCGCCGCCACGGGGCCGGTGACCGCGCAGTTCCAGTTCAGCCTGTTGTCGGAGCAGCGCGCCTCGTGCTTCCGCAAGAGGGAGAAGAAGTTCCTGACCACGCCAGAGGCCTCGCACCGCTTCGACGCCGGCCAGCGCTCGATTGGGTACCCCAAGTTCGCCAAGAAGGAGCCCCTGGTCGAGCTGCTGCGCCTCCTCAAGGCCGATCCGTTCACAATCAGGTGCGACATGGTCGTCCTCAACGGGTTCCGCGCGGTGGGGAAGGCGGCGCCGCCCCCGCCCGAGATGCAGAGGCACCTCGGCGACCTCCTCCGGGACGGGCGGGGCGCCGACGTGGTGTTCGACGTCGGGGGCGAGACGTTCGCCGCGCACCGGTGCGTGCTCGCGGCCCGGTCGCCGGTCTTCAGCGCGGAGCTCTACGGCCCGATGAAGGAGAGCGGCGCAGCTGTGGTCGTCCGGGTGGACGACATGGAGGCGCCGGTGTTCAAGGCACTGCTCTGCTTCGTGTACACGGAATCGATGCCCGAGACGAAGAAGGAAGACGAGGACGTCATGTACCAGCACCTGCTCGTCGCGGCGGACAGGTATGATTTGCAGAGGCTCAGGTTGATCTGCGAGGACAAGCTGTCCAAGCGCATTGACGTCAGCACGGTGCAGAACATTCTTGCGCTAGCTGAGCAGCACCACTGCGATGGCCTGAAGAAGGCGTGTCTGGATTTTCTCGGTGCTTAGATCACCTGAGGGCAGTCGTCGCCACTCATAGCCAGTGATGATTTCGAGCATCTACGTACGAGGAGTCCCTGGTTCTGAACACCTAATTGCAAATGCTGGTAGTTCATGGTTCATACGCCTTACATTGTTTTTTCTTAGCATTGGTGGTTCCTCCTGCATCGTTTCTGGGGCTTATGTTATTTGGTAGTTATCTGGGTAAATGGAATGACAAAAGAAGAATTAGTCTCTTTGCTAAGCGAAGTACAAAAGACAGAAGAGTACTCTGATAGACATCTGCACTTGTATGACTCTGCCTATAGATATTATGTAGCTATGCTGATCGAATCTTCACTTGGCACCCTTGTTCGATCGTTTCAATTCTTTGGATGAAAAATCTGATTTCCACTTTGGAATGCTGAAATATAAGTTGGGTGAAGCTTTAGCCCTTAGGAATTGTTGTTGGCTTGTCGTTGTTCTCTTTACTGAATTACTGGTGCATCATGTTGTTTTAATTAGTGGAAGTAATATGTAGATAATATGTAGTGCTGATTTGCTGGTTGATTCTGCCTCTAAAACTCCGCTAATTTATCAATGATGACATTTATGTCAGCTGGCATTGCCTCGGTTAAGGAGTTGCAATATTTGGTATGCCTTTGTTTCTATGTTATCTAGTTCATTGCTTTTCCACTGCACTCGTCAGCAGATAAAAACGATTGTGTTATGATTTAGCTTGATGTACCTGCAGATTTCCTTTCTTTAGGCCTGATACTTGCATACAATGTAAACAAGTTGGGATTGAAGGTAACACAGGAAAGACATTGGGTTATACAACTCTCCTGATAAATGTGCTAAGCGTATCTAGTTGTATCTTCATTTGGTATCATTTGCTATTGCTTATTCCTTGAGAAGCATGTTCCAGATGATGGAGCTGATAGCCAGTCTGCAACCATAGTGTTTGTTAAGTCCATCTGTGTGATTTTACCACTTGATTAAGGACATCAACTTTGTTATCAGATATGAATGCGAACTGAATCACCAGTTGGCATCTCTTTTTTCTTGATTTTCCTTGCACAGATTTTTTTGGACACCATAATTATTTCCACTTTGTGTGGTGCCACCTTAGTTGTGGGATCGATCCTTCAGCAGTTAACTGTGGTTGGTTTGGTGATATTTTATTTTCTTGTGCCATCGCTCCCCATGTTGTTTTAACAATTGCTGTTCCTGTTTACTACAAATGATGTCACCATTTATATATTTCCACATCCATCATAGCATACACAAGGCACTGAAATAGAGAACTACATGCATTTAGCTTCTAATTTATTTTAGCTGATACTTGTTAACAAAACTGTACAATTTAAAAAAGTTAGGTTTGATGAAAACTTAGGAAGACATCGTTATGATAACTTGGTGGTACAAGTTCTTGTATCTGTGCTTGTTGCTTTTTCGTAGAATGCTTCGGATGGAGCAGCAATTTCCAGTCTGCGAGCTGAGTTGGGTGATGCTCAGGGATCTTGCAATACTGCATACTCCCCTCGTTTTCCTATTGATGTGCATTAGTTATCTTGTCCTAACGACAACAATAGGAAAACGGAGGGTGTATTTGTTTTCTGGCAAACTGGGGGTTTGGGGGGGGGGGGGGGGGGGGGGGGGGGGGGTGGGTCTCATTTGCAACAGAACATGGTATAGTCTGAATCTCATACTCCATGGGACATATGAGGCATTGATCAACAGCAATTAAAAACAATAGAATGGAAATTGGGGTCACTAACACCGGACGCAACACGTTTTTATCTCTGCAAACGTGGAAACAAATTGCTTGGTAACGGCCGAGGAATGAGCCAATCCAATCAGTTGCGCAAGTTCTTTCAATTGGCCCAAACCAGTACGAAGGCCCATTTCTACCATTGGAAGCAACGGCGGCGGAGCCTTCCAACGGAAGCCACACTGAGCCGCGACTGCTGTGTCTCTCCCCATTCCGCGGCGGACAAAACCTGCCGCAAGTGAGGCCGCGGAGGTGCCCAGAGAGAGTGAGATTTGCCGAGATTGATTAGCTTTACCATGTCTTCGACGGTCGGCGGCGGCAGCGCCAAGCAGTCGCGGTCCACCTCCGCCGTCATCGCCGACACCGGGAGCGGGTACCACATCCTCAGAATCGACGGCTACTCCAGCACCAAAGGAACCCCCACCGGAGAGTACCTCAAGTCCCGCCCCTTCAACGTGGGCAGCCACCGCTGGTGCATCCGCTACTACCCCAACGGCAACTCACCGGAATCCGCAGGTTACATCTCCCTTCTCCTTCACCTCGATGAGAGCGCCACCAATGCAGTGAAGGCGCAATGGCAATTCCGTTTCGTACGGGATGTGTCACAGCGGCCCTTGAAGCTACAGGGAGTGGCCCGTTTCGGGAGCAATGACGGTTGGGGGTGCACTAAGTTCATCAAGAGGAGAAATCTGGAGAAATCCGGGCATCTCAAGGACGACTCTTTCTCCGTCAGGTGCGACATCGTCGTCGTCAACGCGTTCCGAGCAGAGGACACGGCTGATGCGGACGCCGACGCTGCTGTTCCGAGCTTCGTATTCGTGCCCCCGTCCAACCTGCATCAGCATCTCGGTGACCTCCTCCAGTCTGAGAAGGGCGCTGACGTGGTGTTCGACGTGGGTGGTCAGACATTCGCGGCACACCGGTGCGTGCTCGCGGCCCGATCGCCGGTCTTTAGTGCGGAACTCTTTGGTGCAATGAAAGAGAGTGATGGTGGATGTGTTGTGCACATCGATGACATGGAGGCTCAAGTGTTCAAGGCGTTGCTCGGTTTCATCTACACTAACATTCTTCCCGAGGTGGAAACAGAAGAGCAAGAGGAAGAGGATGATGTCATCTCTCCCAGTTTCATCTACACCAACATACTTTCAGAGGGGAAAAATGAAGACGAGGAGGAAGCGGTAGAGGAAGATGTGATGGCTCAGCATCTGCTTGTAGCGGCCGACAGGTACAACTTGGAGAGGCTTAAATTGATTTGTGAAGAAAAACTGTGCAAGTACATTGATGTGGGCACGGTGGCTACCATCTTGACACTAGCTGAGCAGCACCACTGTCACGGGCTGAAGAAGGCATGCTTCAATTTTCTGAGCTCTTCGGCAAATCTGAGGGCGGTTCTGGCCACCGATGGTTTCGAGCATCTCAGTACCTCTATTATGAAGGAGCTGATTGCCATGCTTGGCAATTTGGTTCAGTGATACCTACTGCTTTAGCAATAACCAATAACTGTCGTTGTTTTGTAAACATGTTAGGTAGTTCTATAATCTATAAATGGTTCTTCCTATATAATTTTATAGTTCAGCTACCTGGAGGAATATATCTATCCTAATCACTGAGGTGATGCTAAGTAATCTCTCTCATTCATCTTTCTGTTAGTTTGTTGTATCTTTACAACTTTAATCAGGATGACTGTTATCAGCTATTATGTTTAACAGAATCTTCACTGAGGTGTCGCTCCAGTCCGCCGAATGCTGACCGCAAAATCCAAAAATCACGAAAAACTCGCCCCCGCGTCGCTCCCGAGCGGGCGACTCGGGCGGCGCCTCGCAAACCCTAGCCCGCCGCCCCCTCATCTCCCTCCCCAGCCGCGCCGCCGCCTGAGCAACCCGCCGGAACAACCCGCGCGGTGCGCTGGGACGGCGGCGGCGAGGCCCTTTCGTTTTTTTTGTTCCCCGACGAGTTAACCTCCCCGAAGCTCGTGGTGACCCATGATGTCGACGGCGCGGCGGATCTAGGCCTTCCACGGCCGGATCCGGCGACATTAAGGCTGGATCCGCGCCTTCCACGGCCAGATCCGGCGGCGGCAGCGGAGTGTGTGATGCTAGGGAGGCGCGACGGCCACGCACTTCAACGGCTTGCGTGCGCGACGGTGCTGGGCCTAGTTGCCGCGACGGCCGCGCGAGTCGCTGCGCGGCTGCTGCTACGGCTCCCGTGCTGCGGCTCGGCCCGCGGCCGCGGCTGGCGGCAGTCGCCGTTGGTCAGCTGGGTCCCGACCTCCCGAGCCAACATGTGGTGGCGCTCCTGCACCACTTGCCCGTGCTGGATCTTGCGCCCGGTGCTCATCTCGCAGCTGGCGGTGACGGCACTTGTCGTCGACCAGGGGCTGGAGCTGGGCTGCCGGCGTGACGTCGGCCAGTGGCAGCGCGGCTGCATGCCCCCCTCCGCTGTGGTGGATCTGTCGGGTGGCGGCGGTGGTGCTTGGCCGTGGTGGCCAGGCGTCTGGATTCCCCACCCAGGAAGCAGCCGCGGTGTTGATGTGCGGCCATGGTGGCCGGGCGTCATTTGATGGCTGCTCCTTGAGATCATGAGGAGGCTCTGTTCCTGCTGAATGACGCGTTCATGGAGCTGACCTGCCGTGTTGTGCCTGCTGCTCATGCGAGCTGCTAAGAGCTCTAGCAGTAGGTTGTGATGGCTTTGCCCCGGCGAAGTGCAGCAACTGCCATGGCCTGTCGGATGGTGGGTTCGTCTTGCTGGTAAGGTAACGTGTCATGGATGATGCAGCGAAAGCTTTGGTTCGGCGGAGGACAATGGCGAAAGCTTTGACGGCGACGCCTGTGGGTGTCGTTTCCTCCTTGGAGGCGTCTTGATGTGCCTCTCCGTACTTCTGCTGTGGATCTGTCGGGTGAAAACCCAGCCCAGCTCTTGGGGCGGCGATGATGGCGTTGTGGCGTCCGGTCCTTGCTGAAGGCATCGCCGTGGAACATCCTCGCTGTGTTATCATCTGTGGTTAGGCCAATAGTGTTGTTTTTGTGGTTATGTCATAATTTACCCTTGTGCTTGGGTAGTGTTTTATCTTACTCGTGGCTACGCCACACTCTCGCCCTTGTGTTTGGGCTAGTTGGTTTCAGACCTAGTTTAGCTAGGTAGTTATCACGGTTTTAGCCTGGTTTCCCCTAAATTAACCGAGTGATGTAGGGTTTTTGCCTCGTTTCCCTAAAAAACGAGGCCATTGATCTGTGGTCTGCCACACTTTGAATACAATTCAGGTGGGGATGCTCTCCCCCCCGGTGAACGTTCAAAAAAAAAAAGAATCTTCACTGAAGCTGCAATTTCCAGATCATCTCTTTTCTTGAGAAACAGTTCATTGGATCTCCAGTTGTATACTGACTTGTATGTGAGCACGGTGGAGATCATTCTTGCGCTAGGTGAGCAGCACCATTGCGATGGCCTGAAGGAGTGTTTGGATTTTCTCGGTGGTCCGGCAGATCAGCTGAGGGCAGTCGTCGCCACTCATGCCTCGTAACGGTTTCGGCTTTGGAGCATCGAGTCTTGAACCAGCACCTTCTTCTCTTAGCTTTTCCCTTCATCATAATTCTCCTCGTATTGAAAACGGTAGGCTCACTTTTTAATACTCCTTCTGTCAACAAATATAGTGTCCTTTAGTTTTGTCCTTATTTAAACATTTTAAACTTTGACTATCAATTACGAAAAAATCATAATATTGACAACGCAAAAATTATGTGTTACTAGCTAGATTCATCGTGAAATGAACTATCATAATATGTAAGTCTTTTAGTTTGGAGCAATATATATTTATATATATTGTTTGTCAAAATTTATTTTTTTTACATATGACAAAACTAAAAAGACATTATATTTGTGGACAGAGGAGTATATTGTAAGACTCATATATAATCTGCTTTGAGTAGATCCAATACAGGCTGTTAGTTCTTTTACCTAATAGTATTAACTCAAAAGGTAGAAGAAAAATTGGTGGAAAGAATCAGGTGTATGTGGAACCTTTTTTTTTTGTGAGACCTCAGGTGTATGTGGGACTGGTTTGCCCAAGTACTTCCTTATAAGCTGAGTAGTTTTTTTTTTTTTTTTTTTTTTGTGCAAAGCTGAGTAGTTGGAAGAGAAGAAACTGTCTGCTTAAACTGGATTCTTCCAAAAAAAATATTATATATACTAGAGCTGCATGCATGGCCCGATGACTCATACTTTGAGCGTGTCATTTTTCTCAAGTGAAATCCGAGGATGGTGGCTGAAGTCACACGCACAACTGTGTCACCTTGGACAACAGCAGTAGAGAACTGCCACGTCAAGAGCACCTAGTCAGACAGACCTTGTTGCGCAGGTGCCGGCTCGAGGTGTTGCAATGCTGGCATGTGCTACCGCCTTGTGTACCCATGAGCAAATGTGTCACCCTTGCAAGCTCATCGCTCTTTATTGCTGCTGCCTTGCTCCATCACGAGAGTATAATGCGAGCTAGAGCTCATTCGTATGGCTTCCAGGCCGTAAAAACGAAGCTTATGTATATCCCACGATGTTAGTTAGCAAGGTATCTAAGTCTTTATAAGATGGGTCTAAAAAAAAAGTCTTTGTAAGACTGACTCCAACAAAGTGATGCAAACCCATTTTTGCATCACTTTTGACACTGTGCATCATCAAATTTGTCTCCAACATATGATGCAAAGCAATGACCATTTTGCCAACCGAGGAGAGAGGCGATGTAAAAATACATCGTCTCTCTCCTCCGATGCATTCTCTGTACAACGCCGACCTCGCGCCGCCGTCCTCCATGGCACGCAGCCCCTCTCCGCCGCCGCAGCACGCAGCCGCCGCCATCCTTCTCCTCCTTCCCTGACGCGGCCAAGGCGGCATCTTCCATCTCCTGCTCATCGTGCGTCCACCGCGGCGCGCCGCCCCCGGCGCGTGACCCGTTCGCTTTGCCCAGCCCTCTAGAACCACCTCCGCGCGCGTCAGCCGCCTCCCCGGGCCCGGCCTCGCCCGCCGAGTGGGCCATGGAGACACAGGAGCTCGCCACGGACTCATACCCGTCCTCCTCGACATGTTCATCTGCCCTCCATGGCCTTCCAAGTAGATCAATTTCTGGTAGCCATGCACGGGCTGATAGATGCCAGAGACCAACAAAATGGATTGATTAACAAGTGTTGAAGGTAATGCAGTGATCAATTTTGTCAATTTCATAGTTTGTGCCATCAATTTCGTGGATTCGCATCTCAGCTTAGAAAGGGGAAAAATGAAGTCACCTAAACTGAAGGACTGCTATTGCGGCCAGCTGCTGCGGCGGCGCGCGGCGCCGTCTCTCTCTCTCTCTCTCTCTCTCTCTCTCTCTCTCTCTCTCTCTCTCTCTCTCTCTCTCTCTCTCTCTCTCTCTCTCTCTCCCCGCATGGCCCGAGCTGGCGCAGCAATGCCCGACAAGGGCGCGGCGGCGAGCGCGGAGGCGAGCGGGGCGGCTGTGGGGCGTGTGACACCCTGTGTCACTGATGTCCAGTTAGTGCACACCCAAATGGACAGAACATGCAAATTCAAATCAAGTTCAAAATTCGAAATCAATAATTCAAACAATTGTAAAATCCAAGCTTCTGAAGGAACTCAAATTGTTTCTCGACAACTTGAGAAACCAAAAATACCAGTAGATAGACCTTCTGATATCCGAATTTTGGAGAATTTTTGATGATTTTTGAAATTCATCTGGTTCCCCAAATAAATCCCCAAAGCTTAGAAAGTAACCAATGTTGATCAGCTGCCATTTGAAATCCCTTTGGATTCCAGATGTGCATGTTGGCCAGATGATATATCTTTTCAATATCTTTCCATAGGTACCAAATTTGCGAATTTTGGAGTTCATTTGCTACTACAAATGATGTGCCAATGTTTGGGGAAAATTCTGGTTTGAATAATTCGGGAAAATGCGAAAGATGCTGTGGGGCCCGATTGTCATCCTCGTCGCTCTCACTGCGCGCGTCGGAGCTTTAGCTCCACGTCGCCGACGCCCAACAGCGACGTTGCGCGACGCGCTGGCCCGCTCCTGGCCGCGGAACGGCTCCAAAACGCGCCCGCGCTCCTCTCCCGGCTCCCTCGCCCTCATTTCCCCACCCTCCCAGTGCCAAACCCTAACTCGCCATTGCCGCCGCCGAGCTCGAGCTCACCTCGTCGCCGTCGTGCCAGCTCCAGCCTAGCCACCACTTGCCGCGGCTTCGCCATGGTTGCCTGGGGCTAGTGACGAGCTTCTTCGTCGCCTTTCCGCGCTGCGAGCCACAAATCGAGCCGTCTTCTTCAAGACCGGCCATGGGCTAGTGCGCGCGCCACCGTCCGTATCTTCTTCCCCGGTGAGCTTCACGTCAATTCCTTTCTTTCCGGGGTGCACGTCAGCTTCGCGCATCCCTCGGGGCTTACCAATCTCCGTTTCCTGTAGTGGAGCCGCCGAAATTGGAGTTTTCCCCCTTCGCCGGATCCTCTCCGCTCCGACCACTCTCCCGGCTACCTCGTCGTCAACCTGCTGGTCCCGGTGGTGCACATCATCCCTGTGAAGCCGGAGCACCAACGTGTGCACCTCCCCGTCGACCACAGCGAGCCCGCGACCTCGCCGGACTTCCGCTATCCGCCGCCTCTCGTCGCCGAGCATCTTCCGGCCATCTTCACCCGCTCCCGCTCGTCGAGGTGAATCCCCCTTCCTCCGCGCTACCTTTTTGTGCGCTCGGCCAGCCCCGCGGGCCACCGGAGCTTACTCCGGTGAGCTGCGCAGCCGCCCTCCGGCGACGGTTCCGGCCACCGCACGGTGGACCCCACGGCGAGGATCCCGTGTGGCCACACAAGATCTTGTGCAGCCAACCCTGTGGCCCTCTGTGTGTTTCACGCGTGAGTGGTCAGATCTGGTGTGGCTCAGCCCAGATCCGGTGCGGCCCAGGTCGTGTGGTCCTCTGTGTGGCCCCGATCTGATTGGTCCGCATCTTTTTAAGTCCTTTTCCGAATTAGTTTAATTTCCAAAAATTTGCCAGAATCTTGTAAAATCGATAGAAAAATAAATACACATCAGAAAAATGTGAATCCAATTTTGTTGGACTCCTTGTAACAATCTCTGTCCAATAAAAATGCCGAAGCATCCTTTTGAAGATTGTGTATTTTCTGAAAAACACATCTGTGCATATATTGTTTAATTCCTTGTAAATTCTCTGTTGCTCCATAAATCTTGAACTCCTGCATTCTTGTAGAGAAACTGTTAACACACTTACAGAACATTTTTCTACAGTCATATCCTGTTTAATTATTTACTTATGATTTAAATCGTTATCTGCATTGTTTAAATTATTGTAAATAATTCATATTATAATAAATCGTCAAACTTCACCAGAAATCCCTTCCAGTGGTGGCTTTCACGAAAAAAATGCCACTGGACATAAATTAATTTTTGAAAATCAAATTACTTATTTAATCGACTCACGATTGATTAAATGGTTAACTTAACTGAAAGTCAATGAAGGAAATACTCCAGATGAAATGAATTAACCAAGTTAATCATTTGCACTTACAGTGTAAATGACTATCCTATCAAGTAATTAAATTATTAATTGCATCATATTCTTGCATCTAACTTTGCATTATTCCTTGTCATAACGTGTAGTGACAGAGACGACTCCGGAGCCGCTCGACTTCCAGCTACCGGAGGAGCAGGCCCAGGAGGTGCAGGAGGAGCAGCCGCAGTAGGACACTGACCCCGCTGACCCAGTTAGCTACACTCCTGAGCCAGGCAAGCCCCGGTGCATGCCTTCCTATTTAGGATTTTTGTTTATCACTTGATTGGGGCTAGTAATCGTTTGTGCATTAGGTTTATTAGGAGTTGATGTGAAACCTTAGAACTGCATTAGGACCACCCTTCCGTATACTACTTTTGTATCCTATTTTTGTAGATGTGGTCTAGGTCACGTTAGAACTTGCTATACTTAGGGTCTAGCGAACGGTAGAAGACGAGTGGTAGGTCCCACTCGCATGATAGGAATCACCTTGGATTGTACTAGATGAATTTAGGATTTGTTGAGACCGGACGGGGATTTTATTTGTGTAGGATGGTTGGAGAAGGCTGGGCCTTCACAGTGGTAGCCCCGTCTGTGTCGATTGAGGACCGTTCGTTGTTGGCCCTGTTGAGCAAGTTTGAACGTACTGATCATATGCTAGTGTTTTTATGGGCCTAGTAAAACTTAGTAGCTTCGGTTGCCCTCGTGTGCGGCGGAAGCCTGCCCTTTCTATCATGGTATTCAGGATGGGGACCGTGCGGGAAGGCCTTTCTCGGGAGGGGTTGGACCCAGCCTAGCTTCAGGGGGGTCCTTGCAAACAGTTGCCGCATGCGACTTTACGCGTATGCGGCGTATGATCAGGTTTTCTCCTGCAGGATGTACATCGATGCCGCCGCTCTCGGTCAAGAGCAACTTTGCTCACTGAGGCACCTCATAGTTTGATGTGATTGATGATGATGCTCTAGTACTGTTATATTTCATATATCTCATTATTGTTATATTGCCTATCTGATGTATTGTTACTTTACCTGTTTTATAGATAATTGCACTGTTTATTTGGTTAAGTACTTAATATGAAATAAAACATGAAAGTAAGGACCAAGTAATTAGTGCGGTTTATGCTTATGCGTCAGCCTACCCCTTGTAGCCTTGCATATTAGGAGTCGGCTGTAGATAGCCTTTTGACGAGTAAGACTTGCTGAGTATTAGTTGCTCAGGGTTTGGCTCTTTATGTTTTTATTGCAGGTAGCACCTTTTTCCCTGACTCTACGGGTGGAGGTGGACAGTGGGATGGCCAGCTTCCCTTTGGTTGGACAGCCCACTGGGAGACCGAGGAGTAGTCTCCTCTCGAGTTTGCATCTTCAAGGCTTTGGATGCGAATTCACTTGTATCGTGAGCGCGTGTGTTTGTATCTTTATTTTTTAGACTTGTATCGTTGAACTTCCGCTGTGCTACTCGTTGATTTAAATGGACTAATGTAATCACTTTAAGGCTTAAATCGTGCTTTTTATATGTTATACTGTTGTGTTTGTTCATCAGCACGTACCGACTCGATCCTGCGAAAAGCGGAGACGCTTCAGGGCGCGGGGCGAGCACGGTACATCCGCCGCGCCATGGCACGCGCGGGAGGTTCACCGTGGGGTTCACAGCTGCGGGCGTGGGCTCGCGGGGCGCGCATGTGTGCAGGGCTCGCGCCGGCGCGGGCGTGTGCGTGCGAGGCTCGCGGTTCCGGGCGCGGGCATGCGGGGCTTGCGACGGCGGGTGCGCTCAGATGTCGCGGCGTGCGCGAGCATGCGGCAGGGGCGGCGGGCACGCTCTGGCGTCACTGGGCGTGCGGGCATGCGGCAGGGGCGGCGGGCGTCGCCGGTGCGCGCGGACTCAAGGCGGAGGTGGGGCGCACGTGGAGGAGGGCGCGAGCGCGGGGGTGAGAACGAATTGGCTATCTGCAGTTGGAGATGAAGGGATGAGAACGAAAGGAAAAGAACTATTCATGCAGTGCAAAAGGCCTTTTGCATGCTCAGATTGGATATCCTTGTTGGAGTCAGTCTAAGATTCGGCAATAAAATTGCTAAACTCACCAAAGTGCAACAACGAACTTTTTGATTCAGCGCTCTTTGAATTGGTGACAGACACCGCCGGCTACCGCGTCGCCGCCTGCCATCGCACACCCGCTCGGCGGCGCCACGGCCACCCACGCCACCGCGACCCCCTCCCGCGCCGCCGCTTCCCCCTCTATTTCCCCTCCCTCACGGTGAGCTTCATTCCAAAATCAATTGATTAAGGAAGATCAATTTGCAGCTCACGGTGAGCTCCATCTCAAAATCAATTGCTTCAATTTGCGGAAACGGGAGCTATCCAGCAAGAATTGCGAATGAAGCGGGTAGAGACTGGCACCTCCTTGTCGTCCTCATGAGCTGCACTTCGAACTGGTCGAGGTCGAGGTCGCCGAGGATCAGATCCCCGAGCCGCTTCTTCAGCAGCAACTTGCAGAGCCGCTTCAGCAGCTGTCGGCGGCGCCGGAGCGGCGGGGAGCGGTCGCCGGGGAGGAATGAAGCGCCAGAGCGGCTGGGAGGGGTCGCCGTGGCTCTCGCCGCGAGCTCGGCCCCCGCCATGAGCTCCGCCGCCGCTGTCCGTGCGCGAGCTCGGCCTCCTCTCCGTCGCGCATCCTGCCGCCACCCGAGCCACGAAGCTCCGCCGGCCCGAGCTTCGCCGGCGCCACCTGCCCGTCGCGAGCTCCGCCACCGCGGGCCCTGCCTCTTGCCCGTGTCGGAAGCGAAGGGGTGCTGGGGCTCCGTGCTGCATTTGTGCGGAGCGAGCCTCCCGGCTCCAAAAATGCGTACGTCGACTGGGGCCTCCGTTGGAGACAGGTTTTGTAGCTCTCACACCCTAATTTGTGTAACTCGCAAAATAGGCTATCCGTTAGAGATAGCCTTATGTATATCTCACGTTGCTAGTTAGCAAGGTACCTAAGGCCCTATTTGGGTGTTGTAGTTTTTCAAAACCAAAGTATTAAGAAACCATGTTTTTAGAAGTAAGAAACAGTCAGACTCACCGGTGTGGGCTGATCTACTCAAGGTGCAGGAATGTTATGACGAAGGTAGGGTATGGAGACTGGGAAATGGGAAAAAGATTGACTTTTGGAGTGACAAATGGTGTGGACTGTTCACTCTGAAAGAGAAGTGCCCAGAACTGTATATGGTGTGTAAGCAGAAATCTGGTTCTGTAGCAAAATTTGCTAATAGTAGTTGGAGACTTGAGTTCACAAGATGGCTTGATGAACAGCTCCAGAATCAACTCAGTGAAATAAGAAACATCCTGTGTACAGTATCCCTTTCGGATGCTGACGATATGCCAAAATGGCTTTGGGAAGGTTCTGGGAAATTCTCAGTGAAATCAATGTATGATAAGCTATGCACTGATGAGCTAGAGGCCAGATTTAGAATAATCTGGAACGCCAAATTACCGTTGAAAATTAAAATTTTCATGTGGCAAATGTACCATGAGGCCACCCTCACGAAAGATACTATGCTCAGGAAAAATTGGCATGCTGATGCAAAATGTGCATTCTGTGACCAAGATGAGAATATAGAGCATCTTTTCTTCAAGTGTGGGGTAATCAAATATGTGTGGAGCCTTATAGCCCAGGTGATAGGTGCAAATTGCAGGCCTGAGAACATTGAGCAATACCTAGTGTGGGTAAAACATTTTTTACCGAATGGGAAAAGTTTTATATGGTGGGGTTAGCAGGCATTTGCTGGGCAATTTGGAAAACTCGTAATAAAATCTGCTTTGACAAAAAAGTGGTGAGATCTCCTACTGAGATCATTTGTTATGCTTGCTTGTTTTTGAAATACTGGACAGGGTTACAAAAGGAAGGTGATGGAGAAGCTCTCGCTGAAGGAGCGCAAGCGCTGGAACAGACGGCCATCCACTACCACCCAAGACAAGATGGAGGGAGCTATGGAGTCCCGGGAGGCACAATCTCAAATGGATGAAGCAATCGTTCGGCAAGCAGGAAAAGCAAACATGCACTGGTTAACTCAAGATGGGGCATTCAGAGCTGTTCAGTACTACATTTTGCAGTCAATGAACAACTGCTGTAATAAGTTGTTTGGAGTCGTGTATGGTGCTTGCCGGGTGATCCTTGGTATCATTTGGCAAGCACACTGGCAGTCCGAATTTCCTAGACCTTTTTTACATTCACGCATTTACTTTTCCTGTAAGAACTATGTAAACATGTGGTGGTTTCGTTACCCCAGGTAATGAAATTCCAGGGCGGTGCCCTGTTCTGCAAAAAAAAAAATGTTTTTAGAAGTAAGAGCCAAGCAAAAACATGGTTTATAAAAAAAAGAGATCATGAGTGGAGTTTTTAAAACTTCAAAATGGTTGCACTTTTAGTAATACCATGGTTTTTAAACTGTAAAACTTTTTACATCCAAACATCTTCATACCTCTCAAAACCAAAATATTTTGCAAAACTAAAGTATTCTTACAAAACTCCAAAAATACTTTGTATCCAAACAGAGCCTAAGTCTTTGTAAGATGGGTCTAAAAAAAAAAGTCTTTGTAAGATGGAGGTTGGCTTGCTGCATGTCAGCCACCGATCGGCAATAAAATTACTAAACTCACCAAACTGCAACAACGAACTTTTTGATTCAGCGCTTCGAATTGGTGACAGACAAAACGCAAGAATACATGCGGATTGCCGCTTTACACACCTGTTGTTCGGGCTCATGGGTTGGTGGTCTCGCGGCCAGAGGTGGAGATATTGCGCCTACCTAGCCGGATCGGCATCCAGTCTGCATACGTTAGAGATGCAGGGGTATTTCAGGTGGCGATAGCACTGATGGTAATTTTTTCTTTGATTAACCTTATTTTTCCATTTTATAAAAAAAAAAACTGATAATTTTTGGGCCCAAGTGGCAATGCCGGCCCATCAGAAACAACGGCCCGTATTCCTTCCTCTCTTCCCCGTTCCGATGCGGATCTTTCAGCGAAACCTGTCTAGCACGAAAACAACAAAACCCAGACGAGAGAGAGACGGAGATCTTCTCGATCGACTAGGTACGCCATGTCACCCGCCGCAGGCAGCCGCAAGAGGTCGCGGTCCGCCTCCGCCGTCGTCGCCGACACGGCGAGCGGGTACCACGTCCTCAGGATCAAAGGCTACTCCCTCACCAAGGGTACCCCGACCGGCGAATACCTCAAGTCCCTACCGTTCACCGTTGGCGGCCACCGCTGGTACCTCCGCTACTACCCCAACGGCACTAAATCGGAGTCCGCTGATTACATCTCTCTTTTCGTTTGCCTGGCCGACAGCGTCGCCAAGCCTGTAAAGGCGCAATTCAACTTCCGTTTCATCGGTCACGTGGCTGAGCACTCGCTGACAATGGGACAAGTGTATAGTTTCGAGAACCAGAGTAATTGGGGTCACCATAAGTTCATGACAAGGGAAGACTTGGAGAAATCAACGCATCTTCAGGACGATTCTTTCGCTATCCAGTGCGACGTGGTCGTCATCCACGAATTCCAAGTGGAGGAAGAGACGCTGGAGGAGGACATGACTCCGGCATTCGTCTCTGTATCCCCATCTGACCTGCATCACCACCTTGGCGATCTCCTTTCATCCGAAAAGGGCGCTGACGTGGTCTTTAATGTCGGCGGCCAGACCTTTGCTGCGCATCGGTGCGTTCTCGCGGCGCGGTCACCTGTCTTCAGTGCAGAGCTCTTTGGCATAATGAAAGAGGGCGACACCGGATGCGTCGTGCAGATAGATGATATGGAGGCCGGGGTGTTCAAGGCCTTGCTCCGTTTCATCTACACTGACGTATTCCCAGAGGTAAAAACAGAAGCTCAAGATCAGGACGAGGAAGACGTCATGGCGCAGCATCTTCTGGTGGCGGCAGACAGGTACAACATGGAGAGGCTCAAACAGATATGTGAAGAAAAACTGTGCAAGTACATTGATGTTGGCACGGTGGGGACCATCTTGGAACTTGCGGATCAGCACCACTGTCCCGGGCTGAAGAAGGCATGTTTTCATTTTCTCAGCTCCTCGGAAAATCTGAAGGCTGCTGTGGCTAGTAATGCTTTCGAGCATCTTAGTAAAAGCTGTCCCTATGTTATGAGGGAGTTGGTGGCCATGCTTGCCAATTTGGTTCGGTGATGCCTAGCTAGTTATTTACTAGCAATGCAGATGTATGTACTGTACCAGTGTGCCTGCACCCTCTATATTAATTGATTTATTTCCTAACTAGCGGGGTTAGCCTGCGCGCTGCTTGTGTTGGCAACCTGACTATACATAATGTTGTACTATATGGATATTTGATTAATTTATTTTTTTCATTTTCAGCTTTTTGATTAATTCTTATTATGATAATAATGGGTATTTCTAAATTCTATACATGGGTATTTTGGGCTATTATTGTAATGGCAATACTAGATAATTAAAAGATTGGTATAAGGCTATTTAGGATATTTATTTTTATAGTGGCAGAGAGATGGCTCGTGCATTTTGCGTGGTTATGAAATTTATTTCAAATAAACCACTATCTTCTACTATCTAAAAAGCATATTAAGGGTGACATATCTGCTAATCTTCGTTCTACCAGGGTTGCTAATGCGTCTGCTTCGTTCCCCTACCCACATACATCTTGTTTGCAATCCGAAAAGGTAATTCCCGACCGCGATCTGGTTATCGAAGAGGCAAACTGGATGTGATAACACAACACGTACAAAGGAACATGTCTTGACGAAGATAATCGGTCTGCAGAGAGACGAAATCAAAATCTGACGATCTCTTTCAGACTTAATAAGTAGTAGAGATAAGAGTGATGAGTAATTTTATTTTTTTTTGAGCTCCGGGTAATTTTTTATTCGATTAACCTGATAATATATGGGCCCAATTGGCAATGCCGGCCCATCAGAAACAGCGGCAGAGCGTATTCCTCTTTTTTGGTCCCGTATTCCTCTTTTCCACGTTCCAATGCGGATCTTTCAGAACCCCCTACACGAGATAAAACCCAGACGCAAGAAGGGCGGAGATTTTCTGGATCAACTAGGTACGCCATGTCATCCGCCGCAGGCAGCCGCAAGAGGTCGCGGTCCGGGTCGGCCATCGTCGCCGACACGGAGAGCGGGTACCACGTTCTCAGGATCAGCGGCCACTCCCGCACCAAGGGTACCCCGACTGGCGAGCACCTCAAGTCCCTCCCGTTCACCGTGGGCGGCCACCGCTGGCAAATCCGCTACTACCCCAACGGCGATACTTCGGAGTCCGCAGATTACATATCCCTCTTCCTTCGCCTAGCCAACAGCGTCACCAAACCGGTGAAGGCGCAATTCAGGTTCCGTTTCATCAGTGACGTGGCTGAGCACTCGCTGATAATGGGACAAGTTAATAGTTACGAAACCCAGCTTTGTTGGGGGTATCCCGAAGTTCTTTAAGAGGGAAGACTTGGAGAAATCAACGCATCTTCAAGATGATTCTTTCGCTATCCGGTGCGACGTGGTCGTCATCGATGAATTCCGCGTGGAGAAAGAGACGCTGGAGGAGGACATGACTCCGTCATTCGTCTCTGTGTCCCCGTCAGATCTGCATCAACACCTTGGCGACCTCCTCCTGTCCGAGAAAGGCGCCGACGTGGTCTTTAATGTCGGCGGCCAGACGTTTGCTGCACACCGGTGCGTTCTCGCTGCACGGTCACCCGTCTTCAGTGCAGAGCTCTTTGGCATAATGAAAGAGGGCGACACCGGATGTGTTGTGCAGATAGATGATATGGAGGCTGGGGTGTTCAAATCTTTACTACGTTTCATCTACACCGATATGTTTCCGGAGGTAAAAAAGGAAGGTCAAGATCAGGACGAGGAAGACGTCATGGCCCAGCATCTTCTCGTGGCGGCAGACAGGTACAACTTGGAGAGGCTCAAACAGATATGTGAAGAAAAACTAATCAAGTATATTGATGTTGGCACGGTGGGGAGTATCCTGGTGCTTGCTGATCAGCACAATTGTCCCGGGCTGAAGAAGGCATGCTTTCATTTTCTCAGCTCCTCGGTAAATCTGAAGGCTGCTGTTGCGAGTAATGATTTTGAACATCTAAGTACAAGCTGTCCCTCTGTTATGAGAGAGTTGGTGGTCATGATTGGCAATTTGGTTCCGTGATACCTAGTTCTTTTACTAGCAGTAGCTTATGCCCATGAATACTGCACCTGCAAGCCTTCTGTTGATTTATTCCAAAATGTCACATAGACATAATTGCTACAAGTCGAATTGAGAAAGGTTAAGAATCATTCATGAGCTTTGTCATATTGAGTCAGTCTTTGGTTTATGCTAGAAATTTCCTATTTTTAAAATTAGAATACGGTTAGATCATTAGTCTCTGTTACTTGGAGTTAAGAAACACTTCCTAGCTACATCATTCACGAGCCTCTTCATATTGAGTCAGATATTTTTCTTTTGGCAAATTGCATAGTGTGTCAGTTTGATTTTGATGTATGAAGAAGTTCCTACTTTAAATTAGAATACAGTTAAGTCATCAGTTTCTCTTCAAACTAGAGCATGCTTCTCGACCGAGTCCGCTGCTACTTTCATCGCGGTGCCAATGATGATAATGGAAGCATTGCCACGCCCCCATCACAAACTTTGCTTACTGTTTGTTCCAGTGCCGAAGAAAGTACGTTATGTACGTACCGTCGTCGTCGGGGAGGCGGATGCCTCAGTTCGCGTCTGAAGCGCGCGCAGACTTGTAACGAAGCCAGGACTCCTTCCACACCCCCCATCAAGGAAACCACAGCGAACGGCGTACGGACACGCTCTCCTTATATACCCATAATATTTCCCGTCCTGCGGCAGAACCCTGCTCGCCGAGAGGCAGAGGTTTCGCGTTAGATCAGGACAATCTAGCTACGTACGTACGTAGCAGCGAATTAAGCCACCGAGTCGCGCGCCATGTCGCCGTCGCCGGCCTGTGGCGTCAAGCCGCCGCTCTCGGCGTCCACCATCGTGGCCGACGCCACGCACATGTCGCACACGCTCACGATCGACGGCTACATGCGCACCAAGCAGGGCATCCCCACCGGAGAGCACCTCGAGTCCCACAGCTTCTATGTCGGCGGCTACTCCTGGCGTATCCGCTACTACCCAAACGGCCAGGACGAGGCCTCGACGGATTACATCTCGCTCGACCTGGCAACTACCAGAAACTGGGTCTTTAGTGACGGCCAAATACCGTCACCAAAATGGGAAAAACCGTCACCAAATTATTTGCTGTCGGTTTGCCGTCACCAAAATACCCTCACCCATAGAGCGACACTAAAATAGAATTTTTGTGACGGTTCACCGTCACAAAAAATTTCTGTGACGGGAATTTCTGTCGGCTTCCCGACAGAAAAATTCTGGTTCGTCAGATTTGTACAAGTAATTTTCCTGACGGGTTCCCGACAGAAAAACTCGACAGTAAAATGAATTATGTGGGTCTTCCACACCGTCAGGAAAATTCAGAAGCCGACAGAAAAATTCAGGTTCGCCAGATTTGTACAAGCAATTTCCCTGACGGGTTCCCGACAGTAAAATGAATTCTGTGGGTCATCCGCACAGTCAGTAAAATTCATAATTTGTGCTGTCGGATAGTTACCGTCAGAAAATATAGACAAATCGTCACAAAAATATAATTTGACATGGAAAAAGAAGCAATTAGAAACCAATGTCTTCCACCACACATTCCTCACAAAAGCATCCGAATTCTACATGGTGTCAAATTTAGTTTTAAGCTTCTAAAGCTACAGCCATACAAGCCAATGTCTTCCACCACACATTCCTCACGCACCTCACAGAAAGGCATAAGTTTGTGTGAACTACCAAAATTCAAGCACAAGTTAACACATTCCTCACACACCTCACTGTAAGGCATAAGTTTGTGAGAACTACCAAAATATCAAGCACAAGTTAACGATAGTTCATGCGCAGACATCACACATCCTCATCATGAGGCTTCGTCTTCGGAGCTATTGTCCTCGCAGCCATCATTGTTGCCCTCATGATTGTTGTCACAGCCATCGTTGTTTCTCTCATGATTGTGGGATGAACCAGTTGCCCCCTGTTGCAAACCACATATGCTATTTTCCTCTAACTAAAATCAGCTAATAAGCATAAGGATGTCGAACAGTCACAGCTAAAAACAAGCATGCCAACTGAATGCACAAGAGAAAAAATTGGAAGAACAAGCAACCCATACATGCTATTTCAGATCTTGCATATATACCAGTGCCAAAGAATCTCAATAGCTCAGCACAAAGAACTTACTCACTCAATATATGTTGGACTGGATCTTCAATGGTGACGGCAGTAGGGCATGGAACAGCAGCTCTTCCACTTCCAACCCACCACGATGCAGCTCCTGGTCGTCACCGTGGAGCCTGGCGCACAAGCATTGGATAGCACCGGGAATAATCCATAGGAGCAGCTCCTGACGATGGGAGGTGGCTGCTCGTGGAGGGAGGGGGCCAGCGAAGAGGGGCGGCGGATCTGGGGAAGGAGCAGGAGGACGTGGGGAGCAGAGGCTTAAAGGATGGAGGAGGACGGCAACCGGCGATGGGTGGCGGCGGCTCAGGGAGAGGCGCAGCAGGAGGTTGATGAAGGGCAGCAGTGCGAATGGGGAACGAAAGGATTTCTGCTCGATTTTAGAACGCCAGAGTGGTGGCTGTAGCGTTGCAATTTTTCTGTGGGCCGATTCCCCTCAGAAAAATTCTCATTTGGCGGGCTGGATCTTAGTTTTTGGCGCCCAATCACTCATTTTGGCGCCCAGCGACCCAACTATTTTTACTGTGGGTTCTCCCCACAGGAAAATCCATATTTTCCCCACAGGAAAATTGTAATTTTACTGTGTGCCAATAGTACTCTCACTAAATTGTTTTTCGGTGAGGGTTATATCCAAACCGTCACCAAAATGGCAATTTTTCTGTGAGTTACCATGGACCCTCACTAAAATACCAATTTTTGTGTGAGCCGCTCCAAATACCGTCACAAAAATTGTGGCCCTCACTAAAGACCCAGTTTCTGGTAGTGTGGCCCTCAACCAGAAGGTCGACAAGCCGCGGCTCGTGGAGTTCTGCATCCAGCTCGCCGACGAGGCCGAGGCGGAGCCGTCGCCCTATCCCGAGTACAGGATGGTGAAGAGCTTCGGGAGCCTGGAGCGCCACGGGTACCCCAAGTTCATCAAGCGGAGCGATCTGGAGAGGTCCAGGTACCTCAGGGACGACTCCATCGCCGTCCGCTGCGACATGGCCGTCGTCAACTTCCGCACCGACGAGGTCGGTTGTTCGACTGGCTGCCAAGTGTGGGGGATGGTGCCCCCGTCCAACCTGCACGAGCATCTCGGCGACCTCCTCTCCAGCGAGAAGGGCGCCGACGTGGCGTTCGAGGTCGGCGACGAGACGCTAAAGGCGCACCGGTGGCTGCTCGCCGCCCGGTCGCCGGTCTTCAGCGCGGAGCTCTTCGGCGCGATGATGGAGAGCGGCAGCGGCGCCGTCGTCCGCGTGGACGACATGGAGGCGGACGTGTTCAAGGCCTTGCTTCACTTCGTCTACACCGACGACTTGCCGGCGATGAAAGGTGAAGAGGAGTTCGTCATGTCGCAGCACCTGCTGGTGGCCGCGGACCGGTACGACTTGGAGAGGTTGAAGTTCATCTGCGCGGACAATCTGTGCAAGCACATTGAAGTAGGCAACGTGGCGGCCGTCTTAGAGTTGGCCGACACGCACCACTGCCCTCGGCTGAAAGAGGCGTGCCTTGATTTTCTGACAGCTCCGAAACGTCTGCCGGCCGTTCTTGCCACTGACATGTTCGAGCATCTGCTTAAGAAGTGCCCGTCTATTGCATTGGACTTGATAGCCAAGCTCGGGGCTGGGAGCAGAATGCATGGAGGACCAAGTAATGACTGGGCCGCCGCTGGGAGCATAATGGGCGGTAACGAGTGGGGAGCCAGATGGAATTAAGTTTGTAACTTTGTAAGTTCCAATAGTCACAAATGGGATGCTATTGACGGTTTAAATATAGTACTAGTTATTTGTAATTTTATACGAAAAAATACAAATCATTGTTGGTCTCATGTATTCGTTAGCTCTGTTCTTGCTGTGATTGCGGGTATTTTTTTTATTTACGAAATATGTGCCTGGAGGGGGTGTGGGGGGCACATCAGCTCAAATCTAATGCACATCACATTTTTTTTAACCTTTTCAAAGATAACACTGAAAGTCAGTTAATAGTGAAGTCACATAAAAATCATAGTTACAAAAGGGTTTGATTTCTAGAACTAGATATTTGTGATTTTATATTTGGACTTGAAACTCAGAAATCATGGCGGTCTTATTAACTCATTAGTTCTATTCTTAACAAATATTCTAAGTCTATATGTAACACAACGGGCAAACTAGATCGTGTGTCGTTGATTTTAGGATTGGCAGGTGGGACCAATCCTGAATCCATAAGCTTGAATATAGAAGTTTAATGCATGGTAAACTGACCCAGTTTTCCACAGCTACATACAGCACATTTGTTATTTTGTCAAAGACAAAGGTTGCTGGAACTCAAATTTCATCTTTCCGGAATAACATTGTATGTATTTTTGCAAGAGTTTTTTTTCAAGAATACAATAGTGTACTGTTATAGGACATTACTTGTATTCTACATGAGTATGAGTGTATATGATTGCCCGCGTGATTGGCCCAAAAGGAAAACAAGACATTTGTATATGAGATGCACTCCACCATGGCACTGTGCTGTTACTGTCGTCTCGGCGCTGGATCATCAGCCACACTAGCTAGCCACCATGGCGCCATCAGTTCCACGGAGCATGTAAGCTTTGGATTCGCCTGCTTGTTTTCCTAGAAACATTCATGCAAGCAAATCTTAAGAGGTGGACTGAAGAATTCGTTTCGTGAGGACGCTTCACCTTGACGGGCTGGAGCATTATACTATACTCTCTCTTTTTTAAAAGAAAACGAACATTATACTATGTTGTGTGTACACACGTAGGAGGCAAAAGACTTTTTATAATTTTATTTGTCAACCAGGAACAGATCAACTGTAAACAAATACGTGTTGGGCGCTGTAGCGCATCAACGTGCAATGTTGGGCACTGTTCAATATCCGGCAACAAGAGATAGATTGTTTCCTCGTTGTTAGGATCCATCACAATCTGTTTTGATCACATTACAATCGGTTCCTAAGATCCGTTGTTGTAACTTACCTTGTACTCCAAGTCTCCAAAAGGTTTGGTAACGTATACTGAGAACGATCCCGGTTGGAAACCTTACAAAAAAACTCCCATGCATGGGCTGTTAGCGAGATCCCGTTTAGTCCATCGCGTCGCCATGTCGTTCTCCGGTGCTTCTTTCGTCGGTGACGGCACGGCGTCATGCTCGGCCTCGGCCTCGGCGATCACTGCAGCTGTCACGGCGAGCGGGTACCACCTCCTCGTCGTGGACGGATACTCGCACATCAGAGACACAACCCCGAATGGCTACTTCATAGCATCTCGCCCTTTCATTGTCGGAGGACACCGCTGGATCATCCAGTACTACCCCAACGGCAAAGACCCCGGGGATGCTGATTCCATATCCGTTTTCGTCTTCCTTGACGACGACACTGTCGTGGAGACCATCAAGGTGCACTTTGATTTCAGTTTCCTTGACGAGATCGAGAAGCAAGGGACCTCGGCCATCAGTGCAACCGAAACGTATGAATTCGTCAACGAGAGCTACTGGGGCTACAAACGTTTCATGAAAAGGGACGACTTAGAGCGATCTAAGCATATTAAGGATGACTGCTTCACCATCCGGTGCGACATCGTCATCGCTAAGGACCTGATCAACGACGAAGAAGGCGGTGGTGCTTCAGCGCTCATGTCGGTACCACCATCCGACATGCACCGGCACTTTGGGGATCTTCTTCAGAGCATGGACGGCGCAGATGCTGTGTTTGAGGTAGGCGGCGAGAGGTTCGCGGCGCACCGTTGCGTGCTTGCTGCCCGGTCAACAGTATTCAGAGCTCAGTTTTTTGGATCCTCCAAGGATGGCGAGACGTCAAGCATCATTCGCGTTGACGACATGGAAGCTAAAGTATTCAAGGCCATGCTTACCTTCATATACACCGATTCAGTGAGTCAGTTACGGAAAGGAGAAGGGCAGGAAGATGATGACGCTATGGAGGAGGCAGGAGCAGGACAGCAAGAGGATAAAGATCTTGACGATCATGATGGCAAGGGAAAAAAAATGTCATTGATGTGGCAAAACTTACTTGTAGCGGCGGAGAGATATAATCTCGGAAGGCTGAAATTGATATGTGGGAAGAATTTGTGCACGTTCATGGACACGAGCACAGTGACAGACTTTCTTATGCTAGCTGAGCAGCACCGTTGCCAGGGCTTGAAGGAGGAGTGCTTGAACTTTCTCCAATCTCCTGAGAATTTGCAGAAGGTGATGGCGACTGACGGGTTGGAGAAAGTAACTCGGACCTGTCCATCCGTTCTCAAGGAGCTTCTTGAAAAGTTTGCTTTGCAAGTTTGATCGATACATCCTTGTTCGTAGCTATACATTTGAAGAATATATAGCTAATAATAGCATAAAAATAGTATTAGTAATAGTTTTTTTGATATATTTTGATAAGATGATTTTGTAACTGACTAGCTTGTGCCTCTCGTTCTCAAGGAGCTTCGCAAGTTCGATACATCCTCGTTCGTCAAGATATGCAAAATGAGTCATCACTACCGGAAAACAGCACTTTGCTGAGTGTCTCACTCTTTGGCGAGTGCTTTCCTATCGGGCACTCGGCAAAGGGGATGCTTTGCCGAGTGCCCGAGCCGTCAACACTCGGCAAAAATCAGACACTCGGCAAACCGCCTTTTTGCCGAGTGTCTGAGCCACCAGGCACTCGGCAAAGAAAAAGCACTCGACAAAGAGGCCGTTTGCCGAGTGTCAAAAGCTTGACACTCGGCAAAGCTTCCCCACATGCCCGCCACGTGCGACGGCCGTTAGTGCCAGCGGCGGAGGGCCACACGTTTGCCTTGGCACTCGGCAAACCTGCCGTCAGCTGTCAGACTCGCCGTTTCCTTACTTTATTTTGCCGATAGCTGTCCGGTCTTCGCCGCAATAGAAAACGTCCTGTTTCCCGTAGTACATGTTTTGTCTGTGTTCAATTACTTGTGATGTGAATCCCCGAAAGGTCTGCCGTATCAGCATGTGCACCAAGAAGTCTAGAACACGCCCGCCGTCTTTTTGTTTTTCTGCATTGATACAGGATATACAATCTGTGTTGACTGCTCGTAAGTTGGAGCCATTACTATTTTCAGCCACCTCGAACAGACCGATGACTGACTGCTCCTTTTCCTAGACTTAATGCAGCGATACGAACAGACGGCCGCCGGCTGCGAGGTGCTGAAGATGAGGAGTTCGTGAGAACACGTCATGTTTACACAAACTGAGCTACGAGTATATATAAAGGGTTTCTTTGAGTGGAGAGCACCGGCCCATTCATCCCCTTTGCCCAGTGCCAGCAACAACCAAACTCACTAGCATACCTCATCTGCAGCTACGGAGAACTCGATTGCTGTGTTGATTCACGATGACGTTTACCGGCGTCTCTTTCCTCGGCACGAAAGGCACCAGGCCGCGCTCCGGCTGCGCCGTCACTGCAGCCGCCGCCTCTGCGACCGGGTATCAGCTGCTTGTGGTCGACACGTACTCGCGCAGCACCAAGTGTTAGAACTAAATTAACTTAGATCAAAACAATGCTTAGGGCTAAAACAGGATCGAGTAGTCGATATCTAGATCATAACCTAGTACATCTAAACTAATGCGGAATTAGAGATCGATTAGCTTACCAGCTGAGGTTGCATCCATTGCGGCTGGTTCAGAGGTGACGATGAGAGCTTGAGGGCGAACGTAGCGTAGTCGTTCCTTGAGGGTCTTCAATCGATTGCCCTCAGGACGGTAGCGGGTTTGCCCTACAGCAGGGCGACGGCAGACTCGGGCTTCCAAGTCTTCCAGCGCTCCTTATCGATCGGTGGGTGGATTAGGATTGCGGTCAACCTTGGGAGGCGTGTACACCTCCCCTTAAATAGTCAGCGCTGTAGACTCGGGGCCGAGCCCGTATTGGGCTTATTCTCTGCCTTCTGATCATGGCAGAGTGGGCCTTAGGGTTAAAGTCCAAACCGAGTGGATTGGGTTAGGCGCAGCCTCCCCCTCTCCCTTTGTTCGGTTGTTGACCGAGGTCAACATGAAAACTAACATTCTCCCCCTTGACCGAATGGTCAACAACTTCAACTTAACTTACTCTTAACTTAATCTTAATCCCTCCTCGGTAAACCAGCGAGCACCAGACAAATGTGTCATCAGCGGACCACGTCACACTGGGACAACATTACCCATAGCCTCCACTAGAAAACTTTGTCAGGACTCTTACTCTTATTTGGGGAAGATTAACGGCCCTTAGACCAGGACCTTATCAAAGCTATCCACCAGACCCATATAAATGACATGTCTTTCGAAAAGGTGTGGTGGTAAACCTTTGGTAAGCGGATCCGCTATATTTAACTCAGTATCAATATGCTCAATCTTAATTATGCGGTCCCGGTTTCTTTCTTTAACGATAAGAAACTTGAGGTCGATGTGCCTGCAAGCACTACTTATCTTTTCATTACCGCTAAAGAAAACTGCGGCTTGATTGTCGCAGTGCATTGTGATAGGTCTCGAGATACTATCAAGAATCCTTAATCCCGGAATAAAATTCTTAAGCCACATTGCCTGTCCCGAGGCATGGTAACATGACACGAATTCAGCTTGCATCGTAGATCCAGCTGTTACTGACTGCTTAGCACTCCTCCATGAAATCGCTCCCCCCGCTAGCGTGAAAACATATCCAGAAGTGGATTTCAATTCATCCTTATCACCAGCGAAGTCGGCATCCGTGTAACATTCGACCCGAAGGTCGTTTGTCCTCTTGTACGTGAGCATGTAATCCTTAGTGCCTTGGCAATATCTTAATGCCTTCTTAACAGCCACCCAGTGAGCCCATCCTGGGTTAGACTAATATCGACCAAAAACTCCGGTTGCAAATGCCAAATCTGGACGCGTACAGACTTGCGCATACATCAAGCTTCCAACAGCCGATGCATAGGGAACGTTCTCCATTCTTTTCTTTTCTAAATCATTCTTAGGGCACTGACCTTTATGAAGCTTATCGCCCTTTTGAAATGGGACAGGAGATGTATTACATTTATCCATCTGATACCTCTTAAGCATTTTCTCAATATATGCTTTCTGAGATAATCCTAGTGTTCCTTTGGCTCTATCTCGGTGTATCTTAATGCCAAGTACATACGAGGCTTCACCTAGATCCTTCATGTCAAAATGAGATGATAAGAAGTTCTTAGTCTCATGTAACATATTCTTATCGTTGCAGGCTAATAGTATGTCGTCAACATACATCACTAGGATTATTAACTTTCCACCCTTGGATTTGATATAGATGCAAAGATCCACATCATTACTCTTAAATCCAAATCTCTTAATTACTTCATCAAACTTAAAGTTCCACATTCTGGCCGCCTGCTTAAGGTCATAAATGGATTTCCTTAATCTGCATCCCATATTCTCTTTACCCTTAATGGTAAAACCTTCCGGCTGAACCATATAAATAGTCTCATCTAAATTTCCATTCAGGAACGCAGTCTTAACATCCATCTGATGCAGCTCCATATCAAAATGAGCTACAATTGCCATGATAATTCTAAGAGAGTCTTTGGAAGACACAGGAGAGAAGGTCTCGTTGTAATCGATCCCCTCCTTCTGCGTAAACCCTTTAGCAACGAGCCTAGCTTTGAACCTTTCGACTTTTCCTTTAGAGTCACGTTTGGTCTTGTAGACCCATTTACAGCCTACTGGTTTAACTCCATCGGGAATTTCTACTAAGTCCCATACTTGATTGGAATTCATAGACTTAAGCTCCTCTTCCATGGCTTCAATCCATTTAGTGGAATTCTCACTCTGAACTGCCTCCTTAAAGTTGGCAGGGTCGTTCATGTTCCCGACATCGTACAAATCCTCACTTAAGTATGTCTTGTAAATGTCAGGAATAGCCGATCTCCTTTTCCTGATAGATCTTCTTAATGGTTCGATCGCGGCAGGTTCAGGGACCGGTTGAGGTTCTACTAATGGCACTTCTTGCGCCTGCACCTCTGCTGCTGGCGCCCCGTGCCCAACGTCTGGTGCCGGGACCACGACTTCTGGCGCCTGCATCTCTTGCGCCTGAACTACTGGCGCCTGAGTGACAGTGGGCGCCACTGTGCTGCTTATCTGAGGAATAACTGGTGGTACGAACTGAAATACAGGTGTTTGATAATCCGGATCAGGAAGATTGACCCGCAGTTCTTCTAAACTTATATCCCTCTTCGGGAAATTACCACCAATTTCCGAGTTTTCAAGAAACACGGCCTGTCTGGTTTCAACAAACTTAGTGAAGCGACCAGGACAGTAGAAGCGGTATCCCTTAGACTTATCAGGGTATCCGATAAAGTGACAACTCACTGTCTTAGAGTCTAATTTCTTATGCTGAGGATCAAATAGCTTAGCCTCAGCGGGACAGCCCCACACTTTTAAATAATTAAGTGACGGTTTCTTCCCATTCCACAGCTCAAAAGGTGTCTTGGGAACTGACTTAGATGGAACCCGATTAAGTATGTGGGCAGCTGTCTTTAATGCCTCTAACCATAGTTCGACAGGTAGACTAGAATGACTGAACATGCTTCTTACCATGCCCATTAATGTGCGGTTACGCCGCTCAGCCACTCCATTTTGCTGTGGTTCTCCAGGCATGGAGTATTGTGCCTTAATGCCATTTTCTTCTAAATACTTAGCGAATGGTCCCTTAATTTGACCATATTCAGCATGTTTCCCGTAGTATTCTCCACCCCTGTCTGACCGCACAATCTTAATGGAGGTGTTATGCTGTTTCTCAACTTCATATCTATATATCTTAAATATTTCTAGCGCATCTGAACGCTTTCTTATGGGGTAGATATGTCCATAGCGGGAATAATCATCGGTAAAGGTGATAAAAGAATCATAGCCATCTACCGAAGTTACTGAGAGAGGGCCACAGATATCTGTGTGAATTATTTCTAACACGCCCGTACTCCTAGTAGCTCCTTTCTTAATTGTCTTAGCATATTTTCCCTTAATGCAGTCGATGCACTGCTCTAAATTGGAGAAGTCTAATTTCTCTATTATTTCGTCCTTAATGAGACGCTCAATTCTCCCCCTTGAAATGTGGCCAAGGTGACAATGCCACAATTGCGAAGAGGTCTCATTATCACGCTTACGCTTATTTGTAGTAATATTCATCACATAATCATTAAGAGAGAGCATATAAAGCATGCCTTGCCGACTAGCAAGACCGACATTAATCTCATTAAACTTAATCACACATTGTTTGTTGCCAAACTCACACACATGTCCAGAATCATCTAAAGCTGATACAGAAATTAAATTTCTCTTTAAACTAGAAACATAAAGGACATCATCTAAACGAAGCTGGAAGCCTCCTGGCAACTCTAAGTCGAAGCTTCCAACGCCTTCAACTTCAACGGCCGTCCCATTAGCCACTCTTAGGTTTCGCTCCCCCCTTCTTATAGTTCGGATCGAACGGAATGCCTGAAATGAATTAGAAATGTGCACGGTGGCACCTGAGTCAATCCACCAAGTATTAGGGGAAAAATCTGCTAAGAATAACTCATCAATGAAAGAAACAACATCAAACTTAAAATTACCTTGTTGCTTCAACCATTCCTTAAAGCCTGGACAGGCTTTCTGAAGGTGCTTAGGAGAGTCACAGAAGGAGCACAACATCTTACCACCCTTAGAGTGGTTGTTCTTGAACTTGTTGTTGTTCTTGGGAGCAAAGTTCTTGTTGCCTTTGTTCTTATTCTTCGCTCCCCCCTTCTGACCTTGCTTGCTGCTGCTAGCCTCATGCTGGTTCTTAAGTGTGGAATTGAGACTAAGGTTGCCAACCATGTTCACAACATTCTTCATCTTCTCAGTTTTGATACGCTCTTCTTCCTCAACACAATAGCTGATTAATTCACTGATAGTCCAGACGGACTTGTTGGTGTTGTAGTTGATCTTGAAGGCGTTGAAGGTAGATGGCAAGGACGTCATGATGAAATGAACGAGGAAACCATCAGAGATCTCCATCTTCATCTCCTTAAGCCTATGAGCCATGTCACACATATTCAAGATGTGCTCCCTTATGCCAGATATGCCAGTGTACTGAGAAGAGACTAGCTTCATGATGAGGGTACTGGCATAGGTCTTAGAGGAGCTCTTGAAATTTTCCTCAACCTTAGCGAGGAACTCCTTGGCAGTGTAGTCATGTCCCTCTGAATTCTTAGTGGGGAGTGCACCCTTAATGCCATGGCTGATGGTGCCAGTCATGACCATGAGAGCCATACGGTTGGACTTCTCCCATTTCTCAAAAGCAGGCGTAGCAGCTTGTCCAGCCTCAGGAGCAGCGGGCTTCTCCTCCCTTAGAGCCATATCCAGATCATTCCATGCCAAGCATGTAGTGACCTTGCTCTTCCAGTCCGGAAAGTTTGCCCCGTTGAGGTTCTCGATGTTGCTGAGAACAGAGGCAGCGGCATTGACGTTCGTCACTGAAAATAAGAGAAAACTTAGCTTAGTAATGATATACAATGAAATGCAAAATTAAGTGCATGATTAAAACCCTACGGTGGTCTGATTAAAATCACACAAATAAATTTCAATTTGCATCACCGGTGGGGAAAACAAACGAAATTTAACTTAAAATACTCATGATCAATCAACGGTGGTCAGAAATAATCACAAGTTTACTCTATATAAACTTCACGGTGGATCCATTTAAATAGAGGCATCTCAAAGTATATTGGTGGATTTAAACTTAAAATAACATAAAACACCAACATATAAAATTAACTTACTGAAAACTTTGCTTAAAACATTAATTTAGAGCTAAATTACTTAAACAGGAAACTGAAAACTTAAAGGAAAATTAATCCGCACGAATTTTGGCGCGGCCCAGAGTCAATCTGAGCCCAGCGGCCCGCAGAGGCTGGCTCCCCCGCGCATGCAAGCCGCATTTTGTCCAAGCAACGACGCGAGCTGCCGGCCCAACCGAACGCGCGCGCGCGCGATAAATAACGCGCGCACGGTGCTGGCAGGCCGGCTAACGGGCTGGCGGGGCGGAGGCCCGAAAACCAGTGGCTGGGCCGCTGATTCGGCCCGACGCGCGCGCGCGCGCACCGCGTAAGCAGGCCCAGCCCAACTGATGGCTGGCGCGCGAGCCGTCGGATCGAAGCCGGAGCGGATCGGACGGCCAGGGATTGACGGTCTCGGCATAAAAACGCCGGCCGAAACCCTAGACCCCGTTTCCGCTCTCTCTCCCTCACTCTCCTCACTCCGCTCCTCTCTCGCTCGCCGCTGCAGATGCGCGTGAGCGCGCCGCCCTGCGCCGGCCGCCATGGCGCCGCGGGGAGGGCTCGCCGGCGCACGCGTGCGAATCAACGCGCGCGGCTCCGTCGAGTCCCTCCACCGTGGTGCCCTTACGGCGACGGTGAGGGGGATCTGAGGCAGGGGCTCGCCGCGCACCCGGAGGCACACGGCGGCGAGGAGAGGCGGCGGCGGCGACGGCCCAAAGGTCCGTGCGCGTGCCGAGGAGACCGCGCGGCGGATCTGAGGCCGCGCGGCCCGGATCTGATGCGCGGCGAGGTCGCGCCCATGGCGGCGATCTCGACGGCGACCGGGAGGGAGAGAGAGACGCCGCCATCCGCGCGCGGTGGATCTGAGTGCGGCGGAGGACGACGACAACCCGAGAGGTAAGACCTCTCATCTTAGGGTTTGCTTAGGGTTAGGGTTAGGGTTAGGGTTAGGATGTGTGAGTTCCAAACCCTAGAGCCCGGCTTAGCTTAGGTGCGCATCAATTTCGTGTGTGACATGGCATGATCAATTAATTAACGAAAACCCTAACTGCTTGCATCTAAATCATGAACTGAATTAATCTAACTGCTTATTGTACTGACTAAAACTTGAGTAAAACTGAAAACTAAATAAACTAAACATGACTAATTACTCACTGCGCATAGATAGATCTAAAGAATAACTTAAAACATGAACAATCTTAGTGCGCAGTAGCATAAAACTTGACTAAACAGAGATTAATTACTGAACTAATTAACTGAAACACCTCTGACTAACATAAACTTAACTAAAACTTGTGCTAATCGATAGAAACTTAACTGAATTACATGACTAGGAGATCTAATTCGACTAGTCCTGGCTAACTGATACCAATTGTTAGAACTAAATTAACTTAGATCAAAACAATGCTTAGGGCTAAAACAGGATCGAGTAGTCGATATCTAGATCATAACCTAGTACATCTAAACTAATGCGGAATTAGAGATCGATTAGCTTACCAGCTGAGGTTGCATCCATTGCTGCTGGTTCAGAGGTGACGATGAGAGCTTGAGGGCGAACGTAGCGTAGTCGTTCCTTGAGGGTCTTCAATCGATTGCCCTCAGGACGGTAGCGGGTTTGCCCTACAGCAGGGCGACGGCGGACTCGGGCTTCCAAGTCTTCCAGCGCTCCTTAACGATCGGTGGGTGGATTAGGGTTGCGGTCAACCTTGGGAGGCGTGTACGCCTCCCCTTAAATAGTCAGCGCTGTAGACTCGAGGCCGAGCCCGTATTGGGCTTATTCTCTGCCTTCCGATCATGGCAGAGTGGGCTTTAGGGTTAAAGCCCAAACCGAGTAGATTGGGTTAGGCGCAGCCTCCCCCTCTCCCTTTGTTCGGTTGTTGATCGAGGTCAACATGAAAACTAACACCAAGGACACCCCCACGGGCGAGTGCATCCTTTCTCGCCCTTTCATGGTGGGAGGCTGTCGCTGGGTTGTCAAATACTACCCTAACGGGTGCTGTTCGGAGGAAGCTGACGCCATATGCTTGTATCTGTTGCTAGATGATGAGAGTGTTACAGAAGCTGTGGAGGCGCAGTTCGAGTTCAGTTTGGTCGACGAGACAGAGATGCAAACTCCAGCACACATCCGTGCAACCAAAGCTTGCACTTTCGTTAATCAGAAGTGCTGGGAAGACAACAAAATATGGAAAAGAGATGCCTTGGAGCGATCCAAGCACCTCACGGATGATTGTTTCACCATTCGGTGTGACATTTTCGTCACCAAGGGCCCAGCCTGCTCTGCACCTCTCATGGTACTGCCGCCGCCCGGCATCCATGAGAACTTCGGTGATCTCCTCCGCAACAAGGAGGGTGCAGATGTGGTATTTGAGGTTGGCGGTGTGACGTTCCCTGTGCATCGATGCGTGCTCGCTGCTAGGTCTACCGTCTTCAAGGCACAACTCTTTGGGTCAGCGGCTGACGGTGCGGCGTCAAGCACCATACGCATAGACAACATGGAAGCAAATGTTTTCAAGGCTTTGCTCGTGTTCATCTATACGGACTCGTTGCCTGAAATGGAAGGCGGTGATGGTGATGATGAAAAGGAAGACGAAAGAGAACCAGAAGAGGGAGATGAAGAAGAATCAGCAGAGGGAGACAGAGAAGATGGTGAGGAGATTGAAGACCAAGGAGAATCAGCAGAGGGAGATGAAGATAATGAGACGGAGGAGGGGAGCCAAGAAGAGGACGGATCACAAGTTGACGATGATAACGAGGATCCTGAGGCAGAAAGAGTGATGTTGCAGAACTTGCTTGTTGCGGCAGACAAATATAATCTAGAAAGGCTGAAATTGATTTGTGGAGACAGGTTGGGCGCGTACGTGGACGTGAACAAGGTGACAACCCTCCTCGTGCTAGCTGAGCAGTACCGTTGCAGTGAGTTGAAAGAGGTGTGCATGGAATTCTTCAAATCTCTAGAAAATTTGAAGAAGGTAATGGCTGACGATGGGTTGGAGCATGTAACTAGGACCTGCCCCTCTGTTCTGAAGGAGCTCCTTGCCAAGTTTGCTTCGACAGTTTGATGCATCATGATGTTCGCAGCTACATCTATTAGTCGCAAGTTGAGTAGCAGCTAATCCTTTCATTGCCTGAGTTTAGATATTGTGTGTCTGGAATGTGTTCATGGATCATGAATCAGGTTGTCAGGTCTAGATTTCTGTTAGTCGCAAGTTGAGCAGCCAGTCCTTTAATTTCCTGAAATTTAGACATTGTTTTTCTGAATGTGTTCATGAATCTTGAATCGAGTTGTCAGTTCTATACTCCTGTTAGTCACAATAAGTTGAAAGTGAGTCATTTCATTTCCTGAATTTTAGACCATGTGTTGGCATTTTTATTTTTATTTTTTGAGAAATTACACAGTACAACTCAGACACTCACAACGCACGCACACTCACCCCTATGAACGCACATACGCAAACCCTATCCCTATGAGCATCTTCGAAGACTGAGCCGGCAAATTCTCCAGATTCCCGAAGTCACCACTGGCGCCTCGCTGTCGACGGCCACGTCGCCTACCGCTGAAAGCACAAATGCCGTTAAATCCTAGAAAATTCGCTCCCACCGGAAGTCGAACTCAGGACCTCAAAGGTGTTACTCGGATGCCTTAAACGTTAGGCCAAGACCCCTTTCACACCATGTGTTGGCATTAGTTCATGAACCATGAATCGAGTTGTCAGGTTACAATAAAGTATTGTGAAACGTTGTTCTAACGTACGAATCACCAAAGATTGTTGTACACAGCGTGCGCTTCTCAATTCTCACGAACAGAGCGAGTATAATGGAAGGAAGTTGAAATATATTGCATTGCTACAAAAAAGCGTGTTAACGCTTACATTTGGACTTTTAAACGTCCAGTCAAGTAATTATATGTCTCGTGCATTTCAACTGTCAAGAAGGAAGGATGGTTAAAGTCATGTGTTTAGGAGCAAATTACGCATAGGTCGTATTTTCAGCGTTCAATGTTATTACATCCGTTCTAAAATAAGTGTCCTTCTAGAATTGATCCAATCAAAAACCATCTTATCTTTGACAAAGATTATAGAAGAGAATACAATGTTTAGAACATAAAATTAGTATCATTGATTGTACCATGATTTATCTTAGAGTGAAATGCACGAATAACCATTATACTTGTTCCACCGTTTCGATTTGGCCATGTACTCACAAAACTGCAAATTACGTCGACTAAGTTTGTTCCTTTGTGTCAATACGGCCACTACCATCACAACCTTGTGTATTTTTATGACGTGGCTGTGTATAACCATAATTCACAGTCTAGCGTGGAGCGCAGCCAAATCATAACGTACATAATCTCCTTTATTGTTTCAATTTTATTTGTATCTTCCATTTGGAAAGAGCCATATTGAGACAACATGTGGCCAACAGTAGTGCCGCGAGCCGTGAACGGTGATGCAGGTGACCGACACTGCTTAGCGAAAAGTGGCATGAGGGGCAGGGACACTGCAGTACACCTCTCCCATTGCAGCTGTCGAGGCTGGTTTCTCATCAATTTTTTGAATGTCCAGCAAACAATTTGTTGCTTCCATTTCGTAAAGCAGCTCATTTGTGATTAAGGAGCACCATATTCAGATTTTTTTTAAAAAAAAATTGATGCATGCTATTTAGGCTCACTAAACCTGCTATTGTTAGCATTCGCACACATCATAATGCTGCTGAATCGAGATGGAAGATGGAAAGAGGTGCTCTTCAGAAAATTGATGAACAATTAAAATCAATTGACATACATATATATGTTATCTGTCGGCAAAGGTATTAACTGTCGGCATAGGGTGAAAAATGAGCTACATGTTATCTGTCGGCAAAGGTATTAACTGTCAGCATAGGGTGAAAAATGAGCTACATGTTATCTGTCGGCATAGGTATTAATTGTTGGCAAAGGTTTTCCCGACTGCTTCTATTGCCACTATTTTCTATATGTCGGGAAAACCATTGCCGACACTTTTTAGGTCGGTAAAAGTGACTTTTGCCAACAGTAGAGGGTGTAGGCATAGATTGGTCATGGTGTAGTGTATTAGCTCTGCCTAACACCTTTAGCATGGTCGTTTTGTAATAAAAAGAACTCAAACTAACTGCATAAGTGCAGTTAGCAATATCACACAAAGAACAAAAGTAGGGAAAGTCAGGAATCATCAATATCGATTGTCAAAGTACTAACATGGAAGAGTCAACGTCCATGCTAGATACGAGTCATGGCTATACGCACGCGACGTCATGGAAATACATAGTATTGTTAAGGTAATGACTGTATTGACACAAAAGAGCAAGCTTAGTGACTGTAATTTATAGTTTTATGAGTATAATGACCAAATGAAAATGGTGGGACAAGTACAATAGCTATTCATGCGTTTTACTCATTATTTATCTTATTATAGTTTACCTATTTGATGTCATATATTAATATATATAGATATTCTTCACTAAAAAATTACTCAAAATTTAGTTTACTTTTACTAACTCTAAAACGTTACCTATTTTTGACAGAGGTATAGTAGTGTACTAATTCATCAAAAGAGTTTTTTACACAGTTTACAATACTTTTTCAGCAAAACGAGGTTTCCAGATTCCGTTTGAAGCATAGATCTATAATTTTCTTATATACAAAAGTAGACAAAGTAGAAGGTAGGAAAGACTTTTTTTTTCACCAGGAAGCCCATATATAGCCCCACCGTTGAGTACCTCCCAGTTATGCGACCCAAATAGGCCCATCCCCGCGATGCATGCCGTCTGCATGAAGCCCTAGCCGTGACGCAACCTTGCGGCGGCCGGCGGCAGGAAGCATCAGCACCTTCTCTCGTGCTCGAACGGCTAGCAGCAGCAAAGAGTCGAGCATCCAGCAACTAGTGCAGCTGTTAAAGCGCGTGGCCACGCGGCGCCGCCGCAGCGATCAGGCCTTCAGGCAGCCTCTTGTCAATCACCAGCCTCCTGTTGCGTGTTGTGTCGTCTTCCCATCCCTTCACCGGAGCAAACAGCATTGCAGCTAAGCTGCCAAGGTATACAAATTAATAATACCCATTTTCTCTTGTCTATATTTTTGAATTCGGCTATCAGTCGAACTAGTGGTTCAGTATTATGATTCGTATATATATTCCCTTTTCTAAAAAAAATGATTCGTATATAGCTACGATCTATCCATACATAGTAGAGAGAATAATGAAAGTTCTAGCTTTCCTCTCTATCAAGCACAGCTCACGCAGAATACCATCTTCACCTCTTTAGTGGGATAGGCCATGGCATTCACCGGTGTATCCTTCGTCGGCGACAGCAGGCAGTCCCCTTCTCCTTCAGCCACCACGGCAGTCCCATCGTCTGGGCACCACCTGCTCGTGGTCCATGGGTATTCGCGCACCAAGGACACCCCGAATGGCGAGGGCATGCAATCTCGCCCGTTCAAGATCGGAGGCTATCGCTGGTATATCGAGTACTACCCCAACGATTATCTACCAAAGAACGCCGACTGCATATCCTTTTATCTTGTTTTCAATGAAAGTTGCACTATTGAGCCTGTTACCGTGAAGTATGAATTTAGCTTCGTTGATCAGGTTCAGAAGGACGAGCCGCCATTGCTCGTCCGGGACAAAGTAACTCACAGATTCTCTACTGGTGATGCTTGGAGCCCCCGCTGTTTCATGAAAAGAGAAGTCTTTGAGAAGTCCAAACATATCAAGAATGACAGTTTCACGATAAGGTGTGACATTGTCGTCATCACCAGCAAGGATGTCAGTACAAAGGACACCAAAACTTCTGAGCCGTTTGTTGTGGTGCCACCAGTTGATATTCAACAGCATCTCGGTAGTCTATTCCTGTCGGAAGAGGGCACCGATGTGATGTTTCAAGTCGGCAGCGAGATATTTGCCGCGCACCGGTGCGTTCTCGCGGCCCGGTCTGCTGTGTTCAAGGCTTTGCTTTTTGGTCCCATGAAGGAGGGAGCAACTAAAGCTGTGACAATCATTGAGGACATGGAAGCACCAGTTTTCAAGTTATTGCTGGGTTTCTTGTACAGTGACCAAGTGCCGGAGATTGAAGGGGAGGACGAAGCTGTTATGTGGCAGCACTTGCTCGTGGCCGCAGACAGATACGTTCTCTCGAGACTGAAACTGATCTGCGAACAATTGTTGTGCACACACATCAACACAAGCACCGTGAAAAATATTCTCGCACTAGCAGAGCAGCGCCATTGTCAAGGGCTGAAGGATGCATGCCTGGACTTCCTCAACTCTTCTGCAAATCTGCAGGAAGTAATGGCGTCCGGTGACTTGGACCATCTGATTAACAGCTGCCCTTCTGTCCTCAAAGAGCTCATCGCCAAGCTTGCGTCTCTCAAGTTTGATAACTGTAAGTAATATGGTAAATGTTATGTGTACGCACCAGAGGTTCCAATCCTGTTTAGCATATGTCACACTGTACAGTTCTCGGGACGTATATTCGATCCTAGAGAGATTATGTTTTTATTGTCTTGGCACATTTTCATTGTGGTTTCAGCCATAATTCACTCTTCTGATGACTGTGCAGGACGGGAGCAATTGCTACTGTTGAAGAGAAGGCCCGATAAGTTGGTGTTGATCCATATTTGTCTTTGCAGTCCCGTTGTCAACTTTTGCAGATGGTGAGAGTTTCTCGTTTTTTTAGGTACAACGAGTTAGTAGCGCACAATGGTTTATATAGCTTTTTAGATTTTGGTTCCAGTGCCTGTAATGTTTAAGCACTATATTCTTCCTCAAACTGATTTACAGCCCTTCGTTTGGCCACTAACTGAGTCTGCTGCTTGCTTGGCTGCATTAAGCACTACTTCGTGTACATTGAAAACATGGTCCTCAACTTTTACTGTGACTAGATATATTTTTTTAGAAAAATGTTACCTCGCATGGAAATCTAACACCATGCGATCGATGTATATTTTTAAAAAACAAGAAATGTATATTTTTTACAGTGTTTATCAAGAGGAATCTAACACCATCAGTCTTATCTGATAAATCAATGTAGTATTTTAGCTATTGTTGATGAAAGCTACAAAAGTTTGACATAGAATGGCGTTGAATGGACATTGTATTAAGGATTAGAGATAGTAAACTTGTACCACATCAGATTTAGGGTTTACCATTCATGTATGCTCCCCCTAATACTCCATCTATACTAGTGTCATTTCGCAGATGAGATGGCTGACTGGTCTATCGTTTGTGATGGAACCCTATATTAGCCCACGGTCAATATACATTCCTAACCTTTTTCCAGTGTACTAACTTCCCACTCTGAAGGTCACGCTGCTCCATCAAACATGGATCCTAGGGCACTTTATCCTTGTTTGTAAATCTCAATTTCATATTTTCCAACTTCACCAAAAAAAATCGGGAAAATACTTGACTTTCTAGCGATGAATTTGATTGTACCACTCTTACTTTACCAGGAGTTTGAACGTTGCCTTCAAAGGTTGGCAACATAAATCTTTACCCTCGGATTGTTGGAGTTGATCTTGACCAACACCAAGATAAACATAGCGCTTTAGGGCACCCATAACACATTAAATGTGCCGTCTGCAAGCATCCACCTCATCACAAAAATCTGACGTGTCCTAGATTAAATGGACAGGGAGAGGATTGTCCTTGCCTCACCGTGGGCAATCCCATGTCGAATTGAGAGCCCAACTCGCATTGTAGCAGAGATTCCAAGCGGACAACAGCTCGCCTAGATCTCGTGCGGCGCGCGCGATGTTTGGCGTGAATGCAATGGCGACAAGATCCCCCCGCAGACTCGTGCAATTTGTACACTCGGGAGCAATTCCCCGGCAAGTCAAAGGAGTCATGAGGAAGAGCGCACCTAGGCTGTGGTTTGTATGATATGTTGTTGTAAGACCCTTACCTTATAAGTTCCAATGTAAACATCCAGGAACTGATACGGTAGTATATATGAGAGTACTCTAGAAATGGGGTATGACAATTTAGAAGATGAGGAGAAAGACTATTGTGCCAATTGGCCATGGCAGTGTGTCATGGCACAAACAAGGCATGAGAATGTGTCGTGGCATAAACAAATGATGCTAAACACAACTTGTAGAAACTAGTTTTATTATATTAAAAAATCGACAGGCAGAGGCGGCAAGCCTGGGTTTTTTTTTATTATCGTATCTTCGCAGTCCCAAGTGTTCTGCTGCATGTTGATAGCTCTTCGATCCACAGAGAGGTGGGGGCGTGTGAACGAGCGAGTGAGCCACTTTGAGCTCGGTGAATGAGCGAAGGCTGTAGCTCGAGCGTTGTTGGTCTGGTGACCAGTGTGGCCGAGCCGTGCCCGTGGAGAAAACGCGCCCGGGTATCAATGGACGAAAAAATCTCGTGCCATATCGGCAGAATGCCGCCCAAGTCCAGTACACACGCGAACGTGATGTCCCTCAGGCGACCTGTGTGATCACTTCATGTCAGTGCACGCGCGGCGCGTCCCGAGAATCGAAGCGACCACAACAATTTCAGCTCTCTTGGAGAGACGGTCGACGCCGGCTCGTTTTCCTGCTGACCGCGTGCGCGGTCACATGAACCGGCGGATCATAAAAGGGTACTCGTACTACGAAGTTGCCGGTCAAGTTCTCGAGAACGCATCCCGTTGACGCAGATGGGTATAAAAACTGGTTCGCCCGGATTGGAGTGGAATGGTACATGCTCTTCGCAGCTATAGTTTCCTCTTCACCAAGGCCAAGTGCTAAGCCAGTCTACAAATACTGCCGAAGATCGTCGATCAACCGGCAGAGTCTAGGTTGTCTCGATTTGCCATGTGGTTCACCGGCGTATCTTGGGTCGGTGACGGCAAACTGCAGGCGTCCAGGGTGTTCGGCAAGCTGCAGCTGCGGCTGCGGCTGTAAAAAAATAACTGCGAACACTGTAGCTGCTGCTGCGAACACTGTAACTGCTGCTGAAAAAATAACTGCGAACACTGTAACTGCTGCAAAACAGCTGCTGCAAAGCAGCGAGGCGAACAGAGCGGAGTCATCTGCTTCGGCTATCACCGTCGCAGACAGCGGGTACCACCTGCTTGTGGTCTACGGATACTCTCGTGTCAAAGAAGACACCCCCAACGGCAAGTGCGTGGAATCTCGCAGTTTCAGAATCGGCGGCTATCGCTGGTCTATCGAGTTCTACCCCAGTGGCATAGATTCTGAGGTTGCTGACGCCATATCCCTAAACCTCCGGCTGGATGATGACGGTGTTACTGATAATCTGGAGTTGCAGTTCGAATTTAGTTTTGTCGATAAGGCTCAGAAGCAGGTGCCATTAGACATCCGTGAGACGAAGGTATTCGAATTGAATTCCTCCTGCAGGTGGCGCATTTGGGGCTATGACATTTTCATGACCAAAGATAAAGTGGACAAATCGACACATGTCAAGGACGATAGTCTCACCATAAAGTGTGACGTCGTAGTAATCAAAGGTGTCAGTACCCCGGCAGCAACTGCACCTTTCGTCGTGGTGCCGGCATCTGATATGCACCATCTCACTGGCCTGCTGCAGTCCAAAGAGGGCTCCGATGTGACCTTTGACGTCGGTGGTTGTCATACCCTATTTCTGAAATATGTTATGCACCCTGTATCAGTCCCTGGATCAGTAGTTGATACGCACAAGAACACAGATATGATAGTCAAAAGCATACTTCGAATAAGTAAATAAGTATAATACCTGAGATAGAATCCTTAGTGGCGGTACGATAAGGACTTATATCTTATCCAAGTCCATCTGACCCATTAACGGTAAAGCAGACAGCGGAAACTATAGCCCAAAGCCATAGATGCAGAACCGAAAACCCATTCGTCGTCGTCTTCTACGAAGTCTTCTCCCACTAAACCAACAATCGTTTAAACGCGTGAGTACATAAGGTACTCAGTAATCCCTATACTACATAAGGGTATATATACATGCATATTTGTTCTTAGCAAGGGGGGGGCTAGAAGGTTCATTTGCAGAAAGCAAACTTTATGCAGGGTTCGCTAAAGTAAGACAAAGATTCATAGATAAAACAGGGAATTTATTGTTAATATTTTAGTTGGTTGGCCCTGGGGGAGTATGGACATTCCCGCCAGTTCCCAAATTTTAGTTGGGCCTTCTGACCTCCAGGATCATACCGACCCGGCACACTTGCCATCACTTCCAAAATACGGGCTGACTACAACACACTCACACACCAAGGGAAGAGAGAGGTGGCTAATCAATATGTGCGTAACAATAATGTGTCATATGCCGTGACAACGTCCATCCAGATGAATTTTACACTCTGCAGAGGTTGTACATCTTTTTCTACGGGCTATGCACCCTTTGCAAGGGGGTACATAACGCCTCGTCCATCTCCTCCGAGTAGTCTCACAATTCCACCACGAAATCACACTCAAGGGCTTGTAACATGAAGGTCACATCTGGCACTGTACACAGGGTACGTCGTGCTCCTGTAACACATAACAGGATCCTGTAACAAATACCAGGACAAGCGGCACTCCCGTAACTGATAGCGGGTTCCGCTAGCCGGATCACAGGTTCCGTTCCTACGTCTTTTCCTGAGCTTTCGTTGCCTCGACTGGCCTCCAGATGGCATTTGTAAGAGTACCAAGAAGGTAGGGTAGGTCCTTCCCATATGGGGTTCCGTGGTTGTACGAGAATCATTATGTTAACGGACGTCAGAACCGGTCCTTATATGACCGGGCAAGCACCATATCCCACACTAGGGGTCTATCACACCAACAACAATCCACTAGTGGCCTTGTCCGCAATCCAACCCATCCCATCATCACTGTCACCATCAACATCATCACCTAACACAGTTGTGCTACTCCCAATCCCAATATATCACACACACCATCAAACTCATTTAACACCGTTGCAAAACATATATGTGTGTAAGGTGTAGCAATGTCGAAACATTGTAGGGGTCCTAAGCATTCTAGTAGCAAGGTAAAAATGCCATCTTAGAAATGATGGAACTATCTTAGGGTTATCAAGGTGACAGGTAAACAAGGGTAAACAAGAATTCATATATTAACGCCTAAGTAACAGACATCAATATCAATAAGCAAGTAGGACCATAGCTACACAAGCAGTAAAATAACAAGTAATGCATAATACTAGAGTAGGCTCTATAGGTGCATTGCGAAAACAGTAGGTTCAATCATGATCAAGGAGATGTAGAGCTTGGCTTCACTAAAGTCTTCTTCTTCACGTCCTCATAATCCGAGTCCTCAGATCCTTCCTAGAAGCCCGTACCTTGACTCTTATGTCAGGGTCGATGTCTTCAAGGTTCTTGCAACAAGCGTAAAAATGCAAGGTGTGTCACTTTAATTACTTACTTATTTTAAGTTATTAACTAAGAGCGATTAGCTATTTAAATTACTTACTAGATTTATTAATTAATAAGATTATTCTACTAATTATTTGTCATTAGCTGAGTGCTTAAAGGTGGTACGTGTACGTGTTTAAGCATGGCATGGATGCATGGTTGCAATTAGAATACAAGGATCAATCAAATAAGATCAACTAGCAATTAAAATAGCAATGAATAATAAATCCAATAAGTTCCAATGAAAGACCATTTATAAATAGGAACGGTAAATTAATAGGGCTTGGTAACGATGAGTGGTAACTTGAATTTAAGATTGATTGAGCGATGGTTGAGCTAGGTTAGGGTTGGAGTTGAGTTGCGATAAAAGAAGGTTACTAGGTTCTGATGTGGAACGATATGGCAAGTTTGGTTAGGTTTGACACTAAAAGATGAACGAGCATTGGTGACAGGCGAGATCGATGTTGTATGATTTGTCGGTAAGGAATACATTGAAAGAGAGAGGAGATTAAGGTATTAGGGTCTGATGGTATATTTTGGAGGCTTTAAGAATAGCACCAAAGGGTACTACGCATTTCTATGAACGCGTGAGCGCAAGAATCGCTCAAAACGGAGTTACGGTTGAAAAGATATGACTATTTGAAGGTTCTAGGGGCTTACATGCAATTACAGAAACATACCGAGGGCGTATCTATAATTACCGAAAGGGTTTAGGGATTGAAATGTAATTACAGAAAGATCAGGGGCCTCGGTGTAAAAAGACAGGGGCTAAAAGATAAATACAGAGAAATATAAGGTTGTTTCTGTAAAAAGATAGGACCTAAACAATATTACAGTAAAGTACGAGGGCTTAACTGTAAAAATACGAGGTCCTGCGATTTTCTAGAATTACTGGATTTATTTTCCTATTGAAAAATCTATGGACTATGTCCACGAGATCCGTGGACCGGGGCAAAGGACCCAGTCCATGGGTCCATGGTGGACCGGTTACATACCCGAAGGGGTATGTAATCTGGGCGGTCGGATGGGGACTGGACGGTTGGGAGGTGGACGCGGTGGTCGCCGGCGATAGAGCGCGGCGGCGCCATTGGCGGCTCGCCGGAGTTCGGCGCTGTGGCGCTCCGGTGGTCTATCCGCAACGGGGAGAGGACCGGGAGAGAGAGGAGGGAGCGGGGATCTCACCGCGAGGCGTGTCGACGACGCGCGGGTCCGGGACGCGCGGGCGACGACGTGAGGCGGCGAGGAGATAGCGACGCACGACGAGGCAGGGGCTCCGCTGGCGGAGCGGAATGGGGAAGAGGGCCTGGAGGCGCGGCGTGTCGACGCGAAGCTTGGCGTCGCGGCTACGTAGACTGAGGTGGCCGGGACGTGCTGCGCGTCGAGGAGGGGCGCGGCGCGCGGAGGCGGCACTTGGTGGCGGCACGAGGGGAAGAGGCCGAGGGAGCGCGGCGCGTCGAGGTCGCGTCGGTCGGGGAGGCGCGCGACGACGTGGCGGAGGTGGCGCACGCGCGTGACTAGCGGGACGAGGCTGGGTGGGGACCGGCGTTGAGCTCGCACAGCGGCACGCGGCGGCGCGCGGCACTGCTCGACGGAAGCGGGACTCCGGGCAACGTTGCTCGACGAGGAAGGGTCCCAGAGGGGCAGCGTGGCGTCGCGGAGCTCATCGTCGTGTTGCGGGGACGCGGGGCTCGCCACGAAGGGTGAATTTGGTGGCGGCCGGCAATGGAGAAGAAAGGGGAAAAGCCTCGATTGGAGCTCGATGGTGGCCGAGGAGGACAATTGCGAGTGGGGAAAGGATGAGGGGAGCACGACGCCGGTTTTTATAGGCGGGAGGAAGTGAGGGAGGCCGGGAGAGAGCGGGGCGGTCAAGGTCGTCGCTCCGGTCGCCGGTCGTCCGCTTTGAAAGTCGATGGGACGCGACGACGCAGCAGGGGATGGGCGGCCATGTGTGGTGACGGAAGCTCGGCGTAGCTACAGCATGACGGACGCGACGGGTCGATGGGGTGCTGACGCTGGCGTTCGTCGGCGGCATGGGCGGCGCAGGTCGTGGGGTAGGGAGGAGGAAGAAGAGGGAGGTGGGCCGGACAGGCCGTTGCTGGGCTGCAGCTGGGCCTATTTGGGCTTCGGCCTGGAGGAAGGAGAGGAAGGGAAGAGGGGGATCGGGTTGGGCTGAAAGAGGGAAGAGAGGGATTTGGCCCGAGAAGGTTTAGGAAAACAGAAATAGGTTTTCTTTTTACTGGGTTTTGAGTTTGGTCAAATTTGAATGGATTTCAAATTTGAAGAGGAGACTGATCAAGGTAGCATAAAACATAAAAACAATAAACTTCCAAAATGCGTATGATGAAGTTTGTGCAAGTTTTAATTCAAAGATTTTAAATTCGAGGCGAGTTTCCTAGAGTTTAACATACATTTATTTATTTTGTTGTAAATTCAAAAGTTCAAAATTTTAGTGAATTTTAAATGGAAGCAAACACTTGAGCACTAGTTTTAATATTTAGAAAACTTCATATTCTAGCTAGGTTTTAATTATTTAGTGAATTTTATTTTGTGAAAATTCATAGCAAGGTAAGAGCGGGTGAAAATTTTAAATTTGGAGTGATTTTTATTCCTTTTTAATTGCTTTGAAATTTTGAGATGTTACAGTGGCAAGATCTTTGCAGCGCATAGGGCTGTGCTCGCCTCTAGATCGAAGGTCTTCAAGGCAGAAATTTTTGACCCCATGAAGGAGGCCACGGCATGGATGCAGGAGGCCACGGCAGCAGGCATTATATCCATAGACGACATGGATGCAGGAGTGTTTGCAGCCTTGCTCTTTTTCATCTATAGTGATTCCGTGTCAGAGATTCAAGAACAAGAGAACGATGTGATGTGGCAGAAATTGCTTGTGGCGGCTCAAAAGTATGATCTCTTGAGGCTGAGGCTGATGTGTGAACTAAAGCTGTGCACATACATCACAACGAGCAATGTAGCAACTATCCTTGCGCTGGCTGAGCAGCACCATTGTACAGGACTGAAGGAGGCTTGCTTGGACTTCCTCAACTCTCCATCCAAAGTGCAGGAAGTAATGTTGCTAGGTGGCCTTGACTATTTGACAAGAAGCTGGCCTGTTGTCATGAAAGAGCTTGTTGCCAAGCTTGTTTCACCTAAGGTTGGCAGCATCGAGGACTCTGGTGCCGCAGCTCTTCCATTTGTTGTAGTGCCGGCTTCTGATATGCATCTAGACTTCACTCGTCTCCTCCAATCCGGAGAGGCTACTGATGTGACATTTCAGGTTGACAGCAAGACGTTCACTGCGCACCGGTGTGTTCTCGCCGCCAGATCGGCTGTCTTCAGAGCTGAGCTTTTCGGACCTATGAAGGAGGGCGCAACCAACAGTCTCATACAAATAGAAGACATGGAAGCAAACGTGTTTAAGTTATTGCTTAGTTTCATTTACAGTGATTCTGTGTCAAAGATGGGGAAAGAAGATAGTGACAGTGGTGACATGGATGTTGATTTGGATGTGACGTGGCAACACTTGCTCACGGCAGCAGATAGATATGATCTTCAGAGGCTGAAACTGATATGCGAAGACCAGTTATGCGGATATATCAACACTAGCACCGTGGCAACTATCCTTGTACTAGCTGAGAAACACCATTGCCGTGGTCTGAAGGAAAAGTGCTTGGAGTTCCTTGATTCCTCTGGCAATCTGCAAAAAGTGCTGGATAATGGTGACTTGGACCTTCTGAAAAGTAGCTGTCCATCCATCCTGATAGATATCATTAGCAAGCTTGCATTGCTTAAGGTTGATAACTGACTGCATTCATCGGTATGTACTGCATGTGAATAATTTTTATGTCAAATTAAACTATACATTTCATCAAGTTCAATTCTCGGCATATTCATACTCCATCCTGGAGAGATGATGTTACTGTTTTTGCAAAGTGTTCAGTTCTTCACATTTCAGCGAGAGTTCATGTTTCTGTCGTCTGTCTGCAGAGCCAGAGCAAGGTGCGGTGAGGGTAAAGGAAGCTATCAGGGAGGAAGCAGAATAACTACGTGATGAAGCTAGCTTTGGATCCTGGTGGTCTTAGCATTCTTTTCTTTGTTCCGTTCAAAAAAAAAATTCCCAGCTGAAACTGATTTACCGCCTTAGTTTCTTCTATTATGTACTGGTTTGGCTGCTTCCAATTATATATTAATATATTATCCTGTAGTATCAACTTAAGAATAATGACTGATCACTATGCAAAAACAGATGTTGAAAACCAGAAATTTTCTACTTATTTGAATCTCTCAGTGAATTGCACAATGTGATAGTGTAAATGTGTAATGCGTTATGACATAACAGACTTGGAATATTGTGACACATACGTTGTTGCCATATAGGCAATGTTGATTTACAACCAAGAAAGGACTAAGCGACCCGTAACTGTGATAGCTAATCCTCCGCGCTTGTATATCTAGTTAATTTGCTTTCAGCATTTTCAGTTTCCAGCAATTGGAGTCATGCTTAATGTTAGGAGCCAAGCTCAGTTTTAGGCCCTGTTTGAATCCACCTCCTAAAGTTTTAGCTGGCTAATTTTAGTCACTTTGCATCCAAACATGACCTTCTAAAATCTCCTAAACTTTTAGCACACCTTATTTCTAAACTTTTAGCCTCTAGTCACCTCAAAGCTACTAAAATCGACTAAACATATAAAAAAGACAAGTAACACATAAAAAAGCAAGAAAAGTACAAAAACCAGAGATATTAATGAAGGATCCAAATAGATACCTCCTAAAATTAGTGGTCAGTTAGCGTTTGACCCGAGCCATGCTAAGTGGTGCTCATGGTCCCAAGCAGTGCGGCCACTCAAGCCTAGAACCCCGACCACGACACCCATCACCGGGGAGTTTGCATGTAATTAGGCCATGATATTCAGCAAGTAAAACGCAGAAAAGTTTCTGCTCCTGTAGCACCAAAACCAGTTGTTCTTGAGTGTTTTCGATTGAGATTAAACCCAACAAATTGGCCTGATAATAAACAACGGTATGACGCTTGTTCAAGATCCTCAATGGTGTCTTCAACAAGGCAATGGAATCCACCATTACTCAAATCATTCGAACTGCGTGCTCAAATCATTCTCTCTTTATAAAGAACAGAGGCTCACTCTTATTGATTATATACTAAAGATAAAGGAATATTGTACGTGGTGTGGGGTGGGGGGAAGGGGTTCATTTACCCATCTACAAAATAAAAAATTGTTTCCTGCAAGTATGCATGTGTTTTCATATTTCCTCCATATAGCTTTGACCGTCCGAGTGGCTCTTCTCTGCCTTCTCGCATTCCTTCACAGTCTCCACTAAAGCTTACTTATCATCTATTGGATGTTTTTTCTTTGAACCGATATCAAATTGGATGTTACACAACCAAATTTTACCATACTATCATAAATTTTGTTACAACTTAGCTATGATGCTATGAACAAATAATGAAAATTCTAACCAATAGGCTCTTATCTCTATGTTATTTAAACAATAGTAAAGAGTAGCGAGGTACCATAGATCATCTGGAGCTGCATCGGAGAACATACAAGAGCTCGCGTCGTCCAGTCAAAGTTGTCAGGGAGAATATGAAAACATATAAATACTTGTAAGGGGAAGATTAAAATAAAATTACTTATAGGTGAGTATATGAAAACATGTTGAGCACCCTTTTACTTTTGGGTCTTCATCATTGAAAACGCGTGGAGGCTATGGCTCGAGCTCGGTGGATGGGCGGAGGCTATGGCTCGAGCGTTGGGCAGGTGACCCAGCGTGGCCGAGCCGCGGAGAAAACGCGCCCGGTATCAGTGGACGGAAAATTCTCGTGTCATACCGGCACGATGCCGCCCCAGTGCAGTACGTACGCGATAGATGCCCCTCAGGCGACCTGTGTGATCACCTCATGGAAGTGCACGCACAGCCCGTCCCGAGAATCGAAGCGACCACAACAATTTCAGTTCTCTTGGGGAGACGGTCGACGCCGGCTCGTTTTCCTGACCGCGTGGCGCGGTCACATGAACAGGCGGATCATAAAAGGGTACTCGTACTACGAAGTTGCCGGTCAAGTTCTCGAGAACGCGTCCTTTCGACGCAGACGGGTATAAAGCTGGTTCGCCCGGATTAGGGTGGAGTGGTACATGCTCTTCACCAAGGTCAAGTGCTAAGCCAGTCTACAAACAGTGCCGAAGATCGTCGGACCACCGGTGGAGTCGAGGTTGTCTCAGATCCGCCATGTCGTTCGCCGGCGTAATATTGATCGGTGATGGCAAGCCGCCGCTGGCGTCCGCCTCGGCCATCACCGTCGCGGACTGCGGGTACCTCCTGCTTGTGGTCGACGGGTACTCCCGCATCAAGCAAGATACCCCCAACGGCGAGTACGTAGAATCTCGCTGTTTCACAGTCGGTGGCTATCGTTGGCGTGTCAAATACTACCCCAACGGCATGTGCCGCGAGCACGCAGACTGCATATCCCTTGGTCTCTTCCTCGACAGTGACGTTGCTGCGGAAACTGTAAAGGTTCAGTTCGAATTCAGTTTCGTCGATAAGGTCCAGAAGTTAGTGCCAGCATCATACATCCATGGAAGCAAAGTCCACAGCTACAGTGACCAGATTCGGTGCTGGGTTTATGGAAGTTTCATGAAACGAGAGGCCCTGGAGGAAACAACTCACCTCAAGGGTGACAGTTTCACCATAAAGTGTGACATTGTGATCGCCAAGGATGTCAGCACCAGGGCAGAAGCTGCACCTTCCGTTGTGGTGCCACCTTCTGATATCCACCAACATCTCACTGGCCTGCTCCAGTCCGGAGAGGGCACCGATGTGACATTTGAGGTTGGTGGTGATATCTTTGCGGCGCACCGGGTTGTGCTTGCCTCCAGATCGAAGGTCTTCAAGGCAGAAATTTTTACTCAACGAAGAATGGCAAGGCAGCAGGCGTCATATCCATAGACGACATGGATGCAGGAGTGTTTGCAACCTTGCTCTTTTTCATTTATAGTGATTCGGTTCCAGAGATTGATGAAGAGGAAGACGACGTTGTGTGGCAGAACTTGCTTGTAGCAGCACAAAAGTACGATCTCCTGAGGCTGAGACTTATATGTGAACAGAAGTTGTCCACATACATCAACACAAGCAATGTGGCAACCATCCTCTCGCTGGCTGAGCAGCACCATTGTCAAGGACTGAAGAAGGCATGCTTGCACTTCCTCAACTCTCCTTCCAATGTGCAGGAAGTAATGGTGCTAGGCGGCCTGGACCATTTGATTAGCAGCTGCCCCGTTGTCATGAAAGAGTTTGTTGCCAAGCTTGTTTCTTCCAAGATTGATGCCAACAGTGAGGACCCTAGTGCCACGGCTGTTCCATTCGTTGTGGTGCCGGCATCTGATATGCATCTTGAATTCACTGCACTCCTCAAATCAGGTGATGCTACTGATGTGACATTTCAGGTCGGCAGCGAGACCTTCAAGGCGCACCGGTGTGTCCTCGCCGCCAGATCTGCTGTCTTCAGGGCTGAGCTTTTCGGTCCGATGAAGGAGGGCACAGCCACCAGTGTCATAAAAATAGAGGACATGGAGGCAAAAGTTTTTAAGATGTTGCTTGGTTTCATTTACAGCGATTCTGTGCCGAAGATGGAGCAAGGAAACGATCACGGTGAGGATGCGGATGTGGATCATGTGATGTGGCAACACTTACTTGTGGCGGCTGATAGATATGATCTTCAGAGGCTCAAACTGATTTGCGAAGATCAGTTATGCGGATACATCAACAGTAGCACCGTGGCAACCATTCTTTCACTAGCTGAGCAACACCATTGCCGAGGTCTGAAGGAAAGGTGCTTCGAGTTCCTCGATTCCTCTGGCAATTTGCAAGAAGTGATGGCGGTTGGTGGGTTGGACTTTCTGAAAAGTAGCTGCCCATCCCTTCTGATAGATCTCATTAGCATGCTTGCATCGCTTAATGTCGAATTTATATTGCACATTTTCCACATACAAAAAATTTGAAAACAATTCTTTAAACATTTTTCTAACATAAGGTATGTTTTAACCTATATCTCACAAAAGTTTACGCTTAAACATGATGCGTAGCTAGAAATACAAAAAAGAAAAATTTCAAGAGGGAGTGAATTGAACCAATCTAAATAGTTGGAGGGAGTAAAATGGACCAAAAATTAGTTTAGGGGGTTAAGTGAACTATATGGATACTTGAGAGTAGTAAAATGGACTTCTTCCTAAATAGTAACGACAGGCATTCCAATTTTTTTTTTTAGCTAAGCACCATGCTTTATTCATTGGCCTGGGGTACATATGAGCAATCGTACATGTCTTCCTATCTCTCTATAAACTGAGCCCCTAGCAATCGTATGAGCATCAGTATTAGATGACCTGCTCTCGTGTACAACTTGAGAACTCCAACGCAGTCGCCCTGGCCTTAATCTCTTTGACAATATGTCCATAAGGTCCTAGTCCACAACCCTTGATACTCTTCACCGCACCTAGGCAATCAGAAGATAGCCTAAACCTTCTCAGCGCCAGGTCAGAAGCTAATGCAAAGCCTTCTCTGCATGCCACAGCCTCCATGGTTTCAGGGTTCAGTATTCCACTGACAAACAACACAGAAGCTCCCTGGAATATTTGATTCAAAAAATAAAAAGCACCCTGGAATACCCCTGATTCGTCTCTGACAATCGCCGCAGCTGCTGCCTTCCCCAAATTCTTGGATATTAATGTGTCCACTTTGATCTTCATCATTCCTCCTGGTGGGGGAATCCATCTCCCAGCTACCTGTTGCCCCTGCTGCACTTCTTGTTTCCCCTTGTTCTGCTCAGGTTTCATTGACTCAAGATCAGCCACAAATCTGCTAATAAAACAGTGCGTGGACATAGGACTGTGAAACGTTTCCTCATGCACTGATTTTCTCTTGGCGTACCAGATGGCCCATAGAGAAACAGCTACTCTGATGAAGTCTTCTCTGGCTAGCGTTTCCCTCGCCACTGTCAACCATGCTCGAGCACTTGGTTCATTGATCAGTTATCTCCTCCTTGTCCCGTGCTCATATACCTCTAGCAATGTACTCCCTTCGTTTTTGATATGTTGTCGTTAGACAGCTTTTGCTAGTTCAAATTGAACTAGCTTTGCTTGTCTGTACAACAAAGGAAAAAAAAACAGAGGGGGTATGTAGCAAAGTGACAGCCCAAGAGTCTTGTTGCCCACAAATTTCACAAGAACTATATAAACTAAGCGTGCTTCAATTCAAAGCTTGAGGTCACAGTAGGCAAGTCAACTGTTACCCTTGCTGCTACGGGCCCGACCACGCCAACGACATGTCCCTGTGCCTCATTCTTGAGGGTGACGATCGATCGTCTCCCCGAAAGGTGGTGACGGCTAACTTCAATTTCACCCTTCCCGGCGATGAGCTGCTAAGTGTCATTGTCAACGAGAAATTCGTCCGCTTCCAGAGAGAGTCGACGAGCTGGGGCCTACTTAACTTAGTCAGGAAGCAGTGACGAGCTGGAAAGATCAGCGTGTCTCGTTAACGACTGCCTAGCCATCACCTGCGACATCGTGGTCGTCAGCCACCGCACGGAGAAGACCCTAAAGCCGAGCGACATGCAGCAGCACCTCGATAGGCGACGTGTGTGCAGCGGACGCGACCTTCGTGATCCTTGCGAGACGATCACCGCGCACCGGTGCGTGCTCGCGGCCCGGTTCCGTTCTTCCAAGGCGCAACTCTCGGAACGCGAGGTTAACCACGTCACCGTTGATGGCTGCGTTGGCGTTGGCCGCCGATCGGCACCGGTGCAACGGGCTTAATTATGACGGCGTGCTTTCAGTTTCTGACTGCTGCCCTGAGGCCTTGGTTGCTGTTATGGAGAACGAAGCAATTGAGCAGCAACTGATTAGCGAGCTAAAGCTTTCTGCAACTAAAATGTAGGAGAATTATTTAGGATCTAGTTACAACAGCCAATTCAACACATCGTGCAAGCGGATGACTAAGATTCCCTGGACTCGGAGTGACTTTAATTCACTAACACGAAATGTTCCCTGGATCTACTTTAATTCACTTAAACGAAAAAAATCACTAAAGTAGTTATAGATTTACTTGAACTTCTTTTCAAAAGAAAAATTATATGCTCAATTGTTTATTTCATTTGGATTTTCTGATAGTTAAATTCAAATCCCGTCTCATGAAATGTTCAAACCATTTCCTAAACCACAAAAGTTCGAGGGCCAAACCCAGCCGTAGCATTTCCCTCCTCCTCCCTGGCCCAACACAGGCCATCTCAGCTATACCCTCTCGCATGTGGTCTTCCTCCAAATAGTGTCAAGCTTTCTTGAGCGCGCCTTTCCACGCCGGCGCTCTCCTCCCCAGGGTTTGCATTACCGGTGAAAACCGGACCGGTAACCGGAAAAACCGGTCTGGTCCAGTTAGCAAAACCGATCGGTTTTTCACGAAAACCGACACTGTGTTCGAATAAACCGGTAAACCGCTCGGTTTTTATGGTTTACCGGACCAGTTTTCTCGGTTGCGGTTTCCCGGTTTTTTTGCAAATGCAAACCTTGCTCCTCCCCCTCTCTCTATACTTTCCAGCTCGACCCCTTGCTCCTATAGACGCCCACCCTCCTTAGGACGCGGCTTCTAATTTGTTCCCGTTACATGGCATCGTGCTATTGGTTCGACTACTTTTCTTTTGCCCGACCCATCGTTACGGCGTTACATATTCTCAAGTCCCTGCCGCTGATCCACAATTGTTTAGTCTTCTCAATTCTGATTCTCAATGAGACGCTCACCATGACGCCCAAATCCAACAACGCTGAAGAGAGCCCTGATGCAGCCTCTTGTCCCTAGCTCGTGCATGTGCGGATTCACCTGCATCACAAATTTGTGACTGCCGGTCGCGCTCGGAGCCCCTGCTGACCCCTTCATGCGTAAAATCTTGGGCCGTCTAAGGCTCTGTTCTTTGAATTCTATCATCAGATTGGACATATTCCAGAAGCTTACTCTCAATCTGTAATTTGGCCAAATGCATCCGCATTACAACGGTGCCTCTAATTTTTCTTCATCAGTTCTCGTGCCACCTCCTATTGTCTTGCAAGCCACCGATGGAAGCGCTGCCTGCGGACACGAACAACTACAAAGGTGAATGGACACGGCGGCGTTGAGAGAGAACGAGCTCCCAAACTGTCGACTAAGACGACGCTGAAGCGAGGATGGATCAATGGTTTTTTTTTTTTTTTTGAGAAATGGATGGATCAATGGATGAATGACGACTATCCTAAGGGATTAATGAGGAAAGGGTGCGGCGTCATGCGGATGGACGCCACTCAGTTTCATGGGCTTCCAAGGGAAAGAGAAACCAATAAAAATGTTAAGGCCCCGTTTGGAATGCAGGAATTTTACAGGAAACAGTTCAATTCCCGCAGGAATGGAGAAGAAATCCTCCATTCCAAACAGGGCCTAAACGAGAACACAGATGGGAATAGGAGGGGGGAACAGAGAAGCCGCATCCCCCTCCTTGAGCCTATTTGGTCACGCTCATGCCATCTTGTTGTATATTTGTGACCCTATGGGTTACATCTTGAAAAAAGAATGGTTTCTATCTGCTCTAAAATGCCAAACATGTGTAGATTGTAATTGACTAGACTAGAAAAGATACTGGAGAGGGAAGAGTATAGAAATATACTATATAGATATTCTTTGGTTGACAAAACTGATAGGAAAAATTCTGAAGGGGTGTGAAGTAATAAAACCTAGGATCTAAACCCTTAAAGAACCAGTTGCGAGGAAAATCGGTTTTACACTGCCAAAAGTTACCCACCTGTAAATCAACTAATGATTCAAATCCCACCTCCTAATCACAGCCGCAAGAAAAAAATATGGGCCCACCGAGTCACCAGATTGTCACCCGAATGTCACCGATGACGCAAATTACACACGTTCCAGACCTCATTCCTGGTGCTAATCCCACTCGAGAAAAAGTTTACCCATCCCTGCACCCACCACCGTGAATGGAAATTATGGAATGACAGCCGGTCTCCTTCCCGAATTAATGCTCTCCTTCCAAATCAAAATAATGTTTGAAATTTCGGAATTAGCAGTTTCCTTCGTCGACGGCGGGCGTGGCTCCAGTGACGGTGGGCGTGGTGGTGTACTTGCCGGCGTCCGACGTCTTCTTCGTGACCGTCGTGGAGGTGTGATCCGATCGTGGAGTCGACGAGAGCTCGACGCGTGCCGCCGCCGACCTCGAAGCGCGACCTCGACGTCCTCGACGCCTCGACGCACACAGCCAACGACCTCGACGCTCGCTGCCGCAGACCTCAACACGCGACCTCGACGCCTAGACGAAGCCCGGCCGCCGACCTTGACTCTCGCCCTGCCGCCGACTTGACGCTCGCTGACTTCTTCTCTTGCTGCAGGTAGGACATGTCTCCCTCGCGATCTTCTCTCACCTGAGATGAACTTCTACGCCTGTTTGAATGCTGAAGATGCGTGGCACCCTCAAAATTTCAGAATTAGCACCCTTAAAATTGCCGCACATGCGTGGCTTCCGGGTTTGATTTGATTCACGCTGAAGGGCGTATCTCATTCTTCATCTCATTCTACACACTGGATTAGATTTGTGTTGAATTTTTGTTTTGTCGGGTTACAACCTGCTGCTCTTTTAATCTGAAATTCCTATCACCACGCTCGATCTGCTGTAGTCTCTGTTTCGAAATCACGATCTTGGACAGCGAGGCTTGCACCCACAGCCGTGATTAACTCACGTTTCGGGATGCAGGGAGGCGCCCTGGTTTAGGGATACGGAGGCCACGATGAGGTGAATGGACGTCAATGGCGGCGCGGCGCCCATCTCGTTTTCAGGTTAGATTTGATTCATCTATTCATGCAGTGAAACAATTCTCCGATTTGATGACTCTGTCCTGCCCCAATTTGATTCTGATACAGATTGTGTTTTTTTTTTTTTTTGTGTTTGTTTAAGCGGATCAACGAATTGGAGATGGCAGATTACGATTTATACACTGGGCGAACAAGGTGATTTGGAGACGGCAGTTTACACGAATAGGTAAGCATCAATGTGACATTTGTATCTCTGAATCTCTGAACAATGTGATCCTCACTGCTGTATCTCTGAATCTCTGAACAAAACGTGATCCTCGCTGCTGTACGTACATATAAGATGCATCCTTTCACTGATGTTTCATCCTTGGTGAGGACGAACAGAAAACTTTAGGGTATGGCCGGCGATCCAGGTGTTAGCAAGGGGCTGTCAAATTTGCCAAAAGTTCCCCTAGGTGATCGCACGAACATAGAAGATGCAGGTGCGGTTTCTCTGATGTGCCACACTGCCACGGCATATTTTATCGATGCCTTAGTTTGTATATATTGGGTCGATGCCATGCTTTTGAACTGAAATGTCTTTGGTCACCTTGTTTTGTCCTTGAATATTTTTTTTTTACTTTCTAGGTGAAATGCAAGTTTACATCTCAGGTCACGGATGCATATGTCATTTCTTCCTGATAACCTATACATCTGCTATTTCACTACCTGCATCAGACAGCCAAGTGGGATGAAGGTAAAAAAAAAAAAAATCCTGCAGCAAAGAACCACTACCTTACAACGCCAGATTTATATGTGCTTCATTGTTTCACTGCATGAATAGATGAATTGTTTCATGAAGTGAAATAATTGTACAGATTTATTGTCTCCATGAGAAACCAAGTTTGTCATTGCTTTACAAAAAGTTGAATTTGTTAGATGCCATGTGCTCTGCTCTTTATGACCATCTTTTTTTTTTTTTTTTGCATGTTTGGTCATACAACATTTCAGCTGAAAATGTGCCTAGCTGTTTCAATGTAAGTTTGGGTCTCTGATCTCCACAGCTAGCATCGCCAGGCAGCACCAGCGTTCCTCATTGTGTGTGTATCTGCAGCACCAGCGTTCCAAATTGTATGTGTATCCGTCACCATGTAGTATAGTTTTTAACCTTATTTTTTAGCTTCCTACTTGTTTTGTTGCCATGTACTCCCTCTGTCCCAGAATAATTGTCATTCTGGCCATATACCAGATTCATTAAACATTCTATGAATCTGGACAACCTGTCCAGATTCATAGAACATTCCATGAACCTGGACATCTAGAAACATGTCCAGGATGCCAAATAAACTGAGACGGAGGGAGTACCAATAATTAGCAGAACAGTTCCCTTGGTTACAGTAGCTTAGCGACACAATTTGTGCTAATCGGGCTCCATTTTCCTGTGGTCATTATGGTTTGGCCTGAAATGCTCTATTTATTCAGGTCCGATTCCATGAGTGACATATTGGTTGAGCTCTTTTTTCTGCTAGCATGTTTAAATATTAGAGGAAATGTATTCTCTTTTTCTGCTCTATTTACTTCCTACTTGTTTTTTAATTACTTTTTTCATGTTAATTAGAGGAAATGTATTCTCTGTGTAATTATCAGCTCCATCATAAATATCATTGGAGACTTTTAAACACGTACGGGTCGTACGTGCATTGGTACTATGAGTGTTAATTAACGTGAATTGGAAAAGTTTTTTTTTATTGGTTGCCAATAAGTGTTATAATATATACATGGAAAATTCATATTTAGGGAGATATCTTCCAATTGGCTTAGATGCAGAAATGAAATATTTTGTAATGGAAAGAAAATGATGATTTAACGTGATTTTTTTTTTGCTGATTTTCCCAATTGATGCAAATGTACCCTTGCTTAAGTTTGGTGTTCTCGGTTATCTAACGGTAACGTTTTGAAACTATCTATGTACACTACACAACATAATGAGGTAATTCTACACTCGGACAAACTAATAAGCTCATGGTCCTGCCAAGTGATGTCATTTGTTCGGACACGTGCGTGACGCACGTGCATTTGTACTAGTACGTATGAAGACACCAGAGCATCTGTCTAGTGTTACCGTATGTACTATCAAATTTAGACGCACCATTAAAATATATATGGATAACTCACATCACATCTACCATCAATGGAATTGTTTTTCAAGATGCAAAAAAAAAGGAGAAATCAATAAATGAATAGTAGCTGGTTGTAGATTGGACATGAACAACTGCAATCCTCAACTATTCATGTGCTGATTTATCTTCTGTTATATCTTTTCAAGTTTGTATTACACCTCAATTTTTGCGTGAAGATACATGATGACATGATCTACATATCATAATATATCTTTTTGTATTTTTCTCTCGCTTTTAGAGTGCAAAATAAAACGGTAACACAGTAACACCTTGTGGGCTTGTAACCTGCCCATCAGAGCATCACACGGCCTTCTATTGCGGTCCAACAAGGCGACAACTTCAGCCGAATAACAGAAAACAAATTGAGCCCAAGAGTACCAAACAGACCCTCCGCTTCGTCTTACACTCTTTTTTTTTTTAGGTAGTCTTCCTCACTGACTCCAACGCCGAGGACCTAAATGGGAGACTAAAACACGTGAATGGGTGAGCGTGCAGCTGAAAGGTTACAATCCAAAACTGCCCATCTCCAACACCAGTCCGAAAATCGGGTCCGCCATGGCCGCTTCGAACTCGGGAGCCGCTCCCGCCGCCGTGTGCAGCCGCCGCTGCCACGCGCAGCCCCTGCTGCCGCTCCTCCAGCCTCGCACACCCAAGCACTAGCACAAGCTCGCGGTGGAGGAGATGCCCCAATCGAATCGGATCAAAGAAGCACACGAGCTGTGGCCAAAGAAAATCGAATCGAATCAAATCGAAATCACCATGGTAGAAGCAGGTCGAGCTGTTCTTGAATCAAATCAAAATCACCATAGTAGAAGCACACGACAGAAGGTGAAGGCGCCATCGCCACCAACCCCACCACCTCCAAGCCGAAGGCTACGCGAAGAAGACGACCATGAGGAGGAGCTAGATTGGGCGTCGAGCTCGATTGGGCGGCGGCGCGACTTCGTCTTCATCCGAATCGACGTCGAGCTCGATTGGGCGGCAGCCGTCGCGCCCTTACTCCCTCTTCCCGGCCCCTTCCCCTCCTTCTCGAGGAGCAGCGAGGTGGCGGCTGCCGCCTTCCACCGCCGCGCCGCTCCCGCTCCCGCTCCCGCTCCCTTGCCCCACGGTGGCCATGGACCGTCGTGGAGCGCCAAGGAAGAAGCCGTGTCGCAGGAAGGAGCGCCGCGGAAGCGATGGGTTCGCGCGGGGGGGGGGGGGGGGGTGGGTTGGGTAGGGAGGCTGCCCGATTTGTGGGTAGCGAGGAGAGAATGCTTCCATTCTAGGTCGTCATCTGGGTATTCTGTTGGAGGCTTGTTTTTCATGGTTTGAACCCTATTTTGAGATATAAGGGACATTTGAGCAGTGGGTTGGAGTCAGTCTGACACTCTCCCCGCTCCATTTTCCACTAAACCCTACCACACCGAGGAGAGAGAGAGAGAGAAGCTGTGCGAAACAGGGCCATGGTTCCGTGGCTGTTGCGGCAGCTACAGGGCGCAATCCCTCCCCTACTTGGCAAGGTTCGCCGGATTTCTCCCAAGAAACGCCCCACCTGCTCTTTCCCAGGATCCCCTTTCCCCGTTCTTGGTGCCGCTCGCGGGTTGGATTGATGGGGATTCGTGTTCCTAATGTGGCAGGGGGAGGTGATGCAAGATCTGGAGTACGTTATGCGGTCCAAGGTAAGCTCGTCCTCGAGGAACATCCCCACCGAACCCCTCATAAATCGTTGTTCTTGTTGGTGTCCCCGTGATGTTGGTACTGGTTTCTTGATTGGGATGTGCTGCTAATCTTGTAGGAAGACATAACTCGTCTGGAGGATGCCAGGCTCTCCATTTACAATGGGGTTGCAAGAAAGGGCTTTATTGCGGGAGCCGGGTTGTACAGTTTCATTGGGTGGTTCATGACCGGCATAGGTGCATCTCCTATTCTCAACCCCCTCATCCTCTAGCCCTACTGTTGACCATGTGATGTGATGCGCTGTTTTGATATTGTGGTATTTGTTTGTGATATATAAAAAATGCAGTGCATTCTTGGATTATGCTGTGAGCACCAATTGCCAGTTTGCCACTGGGTTGGATGTGTGGTTTCTCACGTGTGCCCTTCAAACCCGCTCATGAAGTTTTTGGCTTTTCACGATTACGAGCCCAAAGGACGTTCATTGTATTGATTAGTACAGGGCACATGTCAATTATACTCTTTTTCTTTGCGCTCTGGTGCTAAAGCGACGCCTCCAAAACATATCTTACAGCATTTTGTGCTCATAAGCAATTGCCATTCCAAGCAGTCCAATAGGGCTGTGAAGCACCTTGCATCGCATATAGCATGACGAGTTGGTAAATTTTGTCTTGGCTGCACTGGCGAACCTCACTGGATCCAAAATTTTGAGGAGAAAACTAAGTATAGATACGAGTACTTAATGTTTGTACTTGCATACAAGCCACTCACTCCTAACATCCTCTCTCCCTGTCCCGCGACAGCCTTTTATTTGTAGTCCAGCTTGAAAAATACTACCAGTGATGTGCATCGTTTTACCTAGCTAGGACTACGCACTACGCAGCACGCCGTTGGTATAGCTGGTACGTACAAGGGCATTAGCTAGGTAATCACGAAATAAACATCACACAAGCTCTTCTAGTTTACAAGTACTTGGTTGATTGATTCAATCAAGTGCTCAACACATCAGCAATCTGATTCGACATTGTTGTGCGAAAGGGCTAGCAAGGTGCATAAAATTTCAATATGGAGTCTCATATTGTGAAACGGTCTTTTTTTAATGAAAGTTTTATGCATTCTTCGGAGTTTGAATGCCCAGCCACAAGTTCCTGGGTCTGCCACTGCTAGGCTGGACATCTATTATGGGAACTATGGAAACTGGATGTCTTTTTCTCTATTCCTACATTGCATTTTCTGTATCAAAACTGGTGTACTATCATGATTGTTTTCTATGCAAACATTAGAATAAAACTGGTCCGGAGCATTTTTCACAAAACTATGTGTAATAGGTGTCAAAACTCCATTACGTCAGCACCATTGTCATATGCTCTACCTTTATTCTGTCATTCACAGTTTGCCCAATGTACTTCCAGTGTTTATACGTGTAACACGTAGGGCATCCTAAATAATATCATGCTCAATTTTAGTATCATGTTGCAATTTTCATTATGGCACAATACCAAATATTTACTCCCTCTGTTCCAAAATAGATGTCACTGTTGACTTTTAGAAATCAGATTTGACCGCTCGTCCTATTCAAAAAATTTATTCAAATATAAAAACAAATATGTCATGATTAAAATACATTCAATGATAAAACAAGTTGTAAAAAAATCAATAACATTTGTGCAAAAAATTTGAATAAGACGAGCGGTCAAACGTGATATCTAAAAGTCAACAGTGACATCTATTTTGGAACAGAGGGAGTATACGATATGCTGTAAAATTCAACTAATTTGAAGAAAAGAATAGCCCTTTGCCACTTTCTAAAGAATCATGTGCAATTTGATGAACAATACTTCTAACCAAAACGGATCGTTATCCCATTAGCTACTGTGACTATGTAAATTGTTGTACTAGTAGCAGACTGCCCGTGCTTTGCCACTGATCCTAAGGCCAGTCTCAATGCATCCTTTCATAAGCATTAAATTCTATGTCACATGCATTTTTTGCTGACTTGGCAAGGTAATTATGAGGAGAGAGATGGGAACTTTCAAAGCTAGCTTCTTTCCTAAAATTTAATATAGGAAACAATGAAATGAAAGTGTGCATTGAGAATGGCCTAATAAACATAGTAACAAAAAATGGATTGTCACAAGCCACCATCATTCCTTTCTTTTGAGCACATTCCAATCCATTCCCAAATTTAGCATGTCTATATTCCGATCAGAACATGCACTTTCTCAAATTCCTGTTCCTCCCGTGGACTTGCAAACTGGCTGTTCTCCCAAAATTGGCTGCTATTGTTAGCTTTGTTGACCATTACCAGCAGAAATCAGTGACCATAAAGGCCAACGAGTTTCACACAAGTTGTACGCTCCCAGCTGAACACAGGCTAGCAAGGCAGCCTCGTATCTACAAGAAAGCAGCAGGAGCTTCCAGTAGCAGCAGTAGCAACGACGACTGCAAGATGCGGCAACGCGTGCGCTCGCTTGCTTATCTCTCATCTCACATCATGGCTAGCACCAGGACAGTGGCGGCAGCAGCCTGGGCGATATGCAAAGCGGCATGAGCGCACCTCAACGTGGCGCGAGCGACGGGGCCACCCAGCTTGACAGCGAGACTCGCGGAGCTCAAACTGCCAATGCGATGGCAGCGCAGGCGGCTCCGAATCCGGCATGTTTCCCTCCCACAGATCCGGCTTTCGATGGAGTTGCGGCTTGGGATGGGAGACGGGGGCGAAGGTTGCGGCTGGGAGCCTGGGAGAGGGTGGCAAAGTCAGTTCGACATGGGGCCTACCTGTCGGCGCCGAAGCGATGGGCTGGACGACCGACCACGACCGGCCACCACTAACTGGGTTTTTTACATGTAGTAAAGATGTCTCACACTATAAATGCTGTTGTCATATGTGCATTTCAAGGAAAATAAATGCTATTTTCTGCTTTGTTATTATTTTTCAAGGATATTTCATGCCAACCATATGTTTGCCCACCATTCACCTCGAATTGCGGTTTAGTTTCTGATAATGTGCTATATCATTCGATATTAATCTTAGCTATTACTGGGGCTTGAACATATATTGTAGGTATGTGGTTATCTTTGTTAACATGTAAAAACATGTTCCTGTTCAAATAAATGGAAAAAAAACTATATAACTATCAGAATCTATGACTTTTCATATAGCCAGTGCAATTACTGGTTGAGACTTGAGAGAGAATTGCGAAGGATTCATTGCTTTTGCGTTTCCTTTAGCTTTGATACAGTCATGTATTGCCTTAACATAAAGTTGCAACGCTAACATTGTTAGTTTTACCTTGTGGGAGTTGTCGTAACTATCACACAGTGGCTTACATATATTCTGCTGTGCAGGACTGCCTGGGGTTCAACCTTTGCCTAGATGGATAAGGTTCTGCGCTGTTGCTGGTAAATCTCAAGGCTATCTCAATGTTGTTGGCTGTTAGTGATCCCATTCGTATATCATATTCAAAGTTTGTTGTGAGTATCCAGTTGTGCAAATTTGTTTCATTGCTTGTTTCTTAGACATGTGCACAGCCACATGAGTGTTGACCTGGATTCAGGCCTCCCTCCCTCCCTTCCTCGGATTTCAGGGTTACACTAGTGTGGTATGAACATTTTGACTGCCATACAGAGGAAGAACAACAAAATAAACTTGACAGGGATCGTCTTATTGGAATGAGAGATGGCTGTAAGCTGGGGTGCCAGTGTTTCAGACAAGGAAAAAGGCCAATTAAACATTCTTTCTTGAGTTAACCACTAAGAAACAATTTATAAACATAGAAAACATATCTAGTATATCGACTATATATATATATATATATATTTATAAAGAAAACCTAGCTATTAACAATGGAACAAGCTCTCAATTTCCCACCTAATACTATTTTTGTGGCCACCAAATGAAATGTAGCTTTGATATTCCTATATTCAATATTTTAAGTAGATTGACTACTCTCCTGTGATTGTTACAGCCAGTCATAGATATGTGTCATATGTTTTTCATTCATTTGGGTATAAAGCTGCAAAATCTCCATTTATTTACACTTATTAATGGATATGACCCCTCAAGGTTTTGATACATATTGAATTTGCTGGAATTTTTCTTGAGATCTTATCAAGAAATGAATCCATGGAAAATGAACATGGGATTCATTGTTTCTGATACTGTGCTTATTCATCCAAATTTCTTTTATTTTCACTGACTGCTGATTTGTTGAAGCTGTGTTTCAGGCGGTTCGTATTTGACAGGAAAGGTGATATATTATGTAGGCTTGCGTATGTGTGCTGAACTCATTTTGGAAAATCACGATGGAGAAGATCGCATGAAGATGGAACTGGCTAATGTGTATGGTTTATTCAAATTTGTTCACTTTTGATAATCATATGTTCCAACTTACTCCTTGTTTCATTAACATGATACCTTCTTTGCTTGATATATTAACAGAATACTTACTAAGCATAGTGATGATAAACTACTGGTTGAAGCTGTACAAAAGCAGTTTGTCGCTGAGCACCTGTTCAATGATCTGCATCAAGAGAGACCTCTTTTCAGGTGGCGCCTGCGCCATTCATATGTTGATGGTGCTTTTGTGGAAAGGCTGAAGGAAATGGAAGATGAAGTTAACAGTTCCGATGACGAGAGATCAATTTCTATACAGACAAATGTAAAAATCGTGAGTTACTACCAATTTAACAGTTTCTCAGGACCTAGCTGTGTACTGCTCTGCATCCCTATATTTTTTTTCCTCTGTACATTTTCTCTGTTCAAACAGCAGCAGCAGCTAAGAGGCCGTTCAGTCCCATGTAAGTTGGGGTGGGGTAGAGATGAAACCCACACGAACTATGGGAAGCAAAAGAGAGGAAGATAATTGAAAGAAAGTGCAATGTATTTCAAAACAAAAGTAAAAGACATCATGCATGACCCCTTGTTTCGAAATTCGGATTGTTGTTTCAGAAGTGAAATGCACCAAACTAAGGGAAACATTTTTCTTGCTAAAATTCAGAATATTTCATAGCAGGATGACCCTTGTTCTCCCTCTCTGAATTTGCATGTTTTTGGCTGCAGAGATCATTTGGAGACATCATGCATGACCCGCTGGCTTGTATACTCGGTTCTCCAGGAAGGAGCATGGAAAGCAACAGCTATCCCACTGAAAAAGCACGTACTGTTCTGAAGAAGAGTGAACTTCGAGCCCGCAGGAGAAGACTCCATCGTCGCCATCGTTATGCTGACAAGTTAGATGCATCGTGATGCTAGATCAGAATGTGGAGTTATGTAAATCTTAGCATTTCAGATCAACTAGAGCAATTAGTCGTCAGGTTCTGCTGGAATGAGCTGTTCAGGGGCATCTGGACACAAGAAAGTTGAAGTGCCGATCAAAATATTGTAGGCTGGATAATGTTATATGTGCCCTTCTGCAGGAAGTTAGGAACTGATGTAACTTGTTCAATGGCACCCCCTGGATGTCCACAACCTACGAGCCCCGTATTTCATCCTTCCCCCAATTCCTGTATGTTCTGTTGTTATACTGCTGTACTGTTAATACACCAATAGGTTGTACTGTTACACTGTTAATACATAAATCCAATGCATTACCTAAGTAACTGCTATACTTCGGTGGATGAATCTTTAGAATTTTCGTACCTCACTTTATCTTAAATGAGGCCTCTTTTTGAACGCGGGAATAGGAAAAAAACACAAGAATAGGATAGGAATGCATATGCAAAATATAGGATTGAAAAACATAGGAATCTTGGTACTCTTTGTTGTTTGGATGGGCACAGGAACGACAGTAGGAATTTCAAAGATTTGAATAGCTAATTATGTCTATTTGTTATGGACACCAAGCTATTGTCACATAATCTCTTTGGTTTATTAAACACGACATGGGCTACTCTATCTCTCTCGTTATTACTAGTTTATTAATAAACCAAGCTATTGTCATGATTCAGGCATCGGACTAATGGTCTCTTATGGCCTCATCCTACTGAGGCGAATGGCCAGCAACAGTCCCTGTTGAACGGAAAGACAGCTCGAAGAGCAGCAGTTGCTCTTCAGCAAGGAAGGTAGCGAGCTTCTTGGTGTGGACTCCCTGTAGCGACTAGTGTGTTGGAGCAGTCGTGAGACTTGCGGTGTTTTCCCTTGACCTGTGCCTAATGACAAGGGACGAGTGATTTGCCTCGGTCTTCCGCAAAGGTAAAGAAACAAAATTTCTTCCGTTTTTCCTATGGAATGGACAACAAAGTTTCTTTTGTTTTTTTCTATGAGCAATTCCTGTGTTTCAAAGGCATCAACAGTGCTCAAATCCATAGGAATGATTCCTATGTTTTTTCTCTAAAATTCTTTCAATCCAAAGAGCCGAATCTCACTCGGGAGGAACAGCGTTTCTGTGACTACTATGACAACTTGACAAGTTGGCCATAGGTTGGCTAGGATCATCACGAGCAATAGTTTGAGAGCATCTCCAAGAGAATCTTATAAAATTTGTTCTATAAATTTATTTTTAAAGTAACTAACAAATTATGAGGGGCAATTTGTCCTCCTTCCTTCAACAATCTCTCTCTAAAAATGGATCAAAACAAATTTGATTGGGCCACATCAGCATTTGAAGCCACAAAAATATTAATTGTAGTGGAAAAAGAAGGAATAGAGGCTTCAATTCTTTCTCTGTTTGTAGTTACAAATGAGGGGAGTTTAAGGACTATGGAAAAGTTGGGTTGTTTTCGGGCAGATAGTTTTTTTTGCCTAAAATTTCAATAAAGGTTTATAGGGCTGTATTGAGATGCTCTGAGCCCAATAGAAATACGGTCCATGGAAACAGGCCCAAATCCCGTAACCTCCCTCCCCTTCGTCTTCCTCCTAGTTCCTGGAGTCTTTCACTATTATAGCCGCGAAATCGATGGGCTTCGCCCAAATAGCCACGGCAGAACGGGCTTCGCTATAATAGCCACGAATCCATTGACCTCTCCGCTGAAATAGCCATGGTTGGATTTTTATTTCTTTTAATCAATTTCCACGAAATTAAAACATTAGAGGACGAAATTGCCCTTGGGCGTTTTTCATCGGATCGAATCGATCCTCATCCCAATCGACAGAGGCGCCGCTCTGTTGCGCCGTTTCCATCCACGCTCTCCACGCTCGCAGGCACAGCCATGGAGGAAGCCACCGGCGGCGCGCCGCCGCGGCCCCCGCCGTCCCCGGCCGCCGCGGAGCCTGCATACGGCGGCGGCCCGGCATCTCCTCCGCCCGCCGCCCCCAGTCCGCCTCCAACCGCCCGCCGCCCCCAATCCGCCCGGAGTGAAGAAGACGGCGGCGGCCCGGCATCTCCTCCGCCCGCCGCCCCCATTCCGCCTCGAACTGCCCGCCGCCCCCAATCCGCCCGGAGTGAAGAAGACGGCGGCGGCCCGGCATCTCCTCCGCCCGCCGCCCCCAGTCTGCCTCGAACCGCCCGCCGCCCCCAATCCGCCCGGAGTGAAGGAGACGGCGGCGCGCCGCCACCCCCTCCGCCTCCGGCAGCCGTGTCCCCAGGAAACGGGCGCGGCCCTTCTTCTCCGCCGCCTGGCGCCTCTCTCCCCCCAGCCCCCTGCCTCCCAGCTGCAGGCACAAGCTCGGCCCGCCTAACCCTAGGCTCCACGCACGGCGCCGAGGGGAGTTCAAGCCAGCCCGGGATTGGAATCTCAGGGGAAGGTGAGCTTGTACCATCCAATGTTGCAGTAAATTTCAAGTTTGTTCTTTGAAGGTCTTTGCATGTAGCTGAGGTCTTTGCATTTGTTCTTTGAAGGCGACGATTATTGGTTGGAACTTGATGGCCAAAACCAACTGCCGGCAATAGAAAATGAGGTGGGTGTGCAATCAGTGGTTCAATTTGTTGATTGGGACTCTTTGCAAATTGAAGAAAAAGCAGATGATGAAGGCAGGCTACAAGTTGCTAGTGATGATAATTTGTATGATGTTTTGGGCTTAAAGGGCGAGGATGAGAGGGCTGCTGCCGCTGCTCGTAGTGCTGCTGCTCGCAGTGCTCGTGGAGTTCCAAATATTGATGTTGGTTTTGACGGGGCGGACTTAGTTGTTGATGATTGCATACCAAATGAGAGGGTCATTGTGTATGACCCAAATAAACCTGAAATGTATCTAGGAGCATTGTTTCCATCGATGGAGAAGTTTAAAATAGCTGTGAGGCAATATGCTATAAATGAGGAATTTGAGTTAGATGTACGGAGAAGTGGTAAGAAGAGGTACGATGGGTATTTTCGCAGATTCTTTTGTGCCTTTAAGCCTTGCATTGACGCATTGTGATACTACTATTGCACAAGTGAATGACATTTCTAGCACAAATACACGACATGTTGTGAAAGCACCCCTACATGAGTGTTCATGTGAAGAGTGGCAGCACACCGGCAAGCCTTGTCAGCATGCATTGGCTGTGATAACTTCACAACCATTTAGGGATGTCAAGATGGACGAGTATGTCAATGAGTACTACTCCGTTGAAAGGTTCAAGAATGCTTACAAGAGACTAATAGAACCACTTCCTGACAGATCACAATGGCCAAAAGTCGATTTGGCAAGTGTGCTAGGTGCTCCACTTGGTAAGAGAGGTGTTGGCCACCCAAGGAAAAATAGAATAAAAGGTGCACTTGAAGGTGGTACTAGTAGTAAGAAGAAATCTGAAGAAAAAGAAAAGAAAAGGATTAAAGCCCCCTGCAAGTGCCCGAATTGTGGGTTGTTAGGCCATAGACCAAGTAGCTACAAATGTCCTTTGAATGGAACAAAAAAGAGGCAAGTGGCTGAAATATGTTTCTTTTTGTTTTCCCCTAAACCTCTATAATTATTTACTTATTCATGTCTTGTTGCAGGGTGAGGAAACCAAGGAAGAACACCACCAAAAATTGGTTTCCCGCTGAAGTTTCAACACCAACAGTGAACACCAACACTACCACAAGCCCTACAAGGTAAAAAAATTTAACTACTAGCTGTACACAAATCTATGTGTTCATGTTGTAAAAAGAAGCTAAAAATGCCTTGTATATGTAGGAGTCCTCCTCCATTGATGGAAGAAAGTAGTTCGGCTCAGCTCATCACGCACTCTTCAACTCCTACCAAGCAACAAAGGAAGATGGTTGTTAAGAAAATCACTCCAAAGAAGAGGAAGACGACTTGAGTTGGAATGGCTATTTGCACTAGTTTAATTTTTATGTATGGTTGTTAAGACTATGTCATTGTGTGAGAATTTGTGACATCTATGTGAGACTACTAGCTGTTTGACTATGTGAGAACTATTTTATTGTGTATTGAACCATGTGAATTTATGTATGTTGAACCAAATCTGGATGTCAAATGTGCATGTTGTTGTGGTTATTTTTGAGGTGCCCTGTTGATTCATAAGTGTCATGCATGGTTTTTTTACTGATTTTTGAGGTAATCTGGATGTCAAATGGACCATGCATATTTTTTATTTTTTTTAGCTGCCTGATTATGATAAAAAAATGGGCTGGATGTTGCATCTGTGCCATGCAAAAGCATGGTAAAAATGGCCGGATCATGCATAGTGCGAGAGCATTGGTTTTTTTTTTTTTTGAATTTTACCGTGGTTGTGGATGGATCTGAGTGTGCGATCTGTTTTTGTGTCAGGCAGGGGTAGTTTCGTCCTTCCAAATGGTTTTTAGAGGAAAAGAAAAGAAAACTGTCCATTTTACATGCCATGGCTATTTCAGCGGAAAGGTCAATGGATTCGTGGCTATTATAGGGAAGCCTGTTCTGCCGTGGCTATTTGGGCGAAGCCCCATCGATTTGGCGGCTATAATAGTGAAAGACTCTAGTTCATGTCCCTGCGAACGCGGCGGAGGGGCGAAGGAATCAGGGATGGTGCTGTCGCTGCTGCGGGAAATGAAGGATGGTGCCGCCCCGGCACATCGCAAGGTTCGCCGGATCGCTCCCGAAAAATATTCCCTGATTGCAATTCACAGCGTCTCCTTCCCCCTTTCTTGATTGGGTACTTGTTGCTGATGTCGCAGGGGCACGTAATCCAAGATCTGGAGTTCGCCATGCGAGCCAAGGTAAACCTCACCCCCTCGAAAATCTCCATCCATCCACCCACCCACCACTGAAAAGAGGAAGAAAATAATCTTGTGCTTGTTTCCTGAAAGGGTTTTGCTGCTAATGCTGTAGGGCGGCATGAGCCAGGAGGAGGAGACCAAACTCCGGGTTATCAGTTTCCTTCCACGGGCAGGCTTTACCTTGGCCGCAGGATTGGGCAGTTACTTGGGGTGGTTTGGTCTCGGCATAGGTCCCTCCCTGTCCCTTAACCTCCCTCTGTATTGATAACGAGATGTGATGCACAGTTTTGAATTCATGGTAAACAAAGCAGCATTCAGTCATGAAACAAAAACATACTATAGTAAGAAACAGAAACATATCACCGAGTAGAACTACTATGTCCATTACTGTCAACATTGTGTCAGTAATTAAGGAGCAAACATTCAGTTGCCTTGCTTGTGTCGACTGTAGTATTCAGTAGCCTTACTCGTGCAAACATTCAGATAGCCAAACATCATAAATCGCAGCCATTCCCAGCAGGCCAGCTGAAGAACAAACTCTTTTGGCCATTTGTACTTGGTTTATTTTTGGCTTGAAATGCACCGGGCATTGAACTAAAGTGAAATCCCAACTATACCGGTGCATGGAGACTTGCTTATCTATTGGAGCTTTGCTTTCTGAAGAACCATGTATCACCTGATGAACAGTATAGATGAGTAAACTGGAAGAGAACTCGCTGTTTATTTCACCTACTTTGTATTTAATACCCCTTTCTTAATGTGGCACTGTTCTAGATAAAGGAATCACGCCCATAAATAGTGTTGTCTTTGCTGTTGTCAAGTGTGCTATTAACGGTAAATAATTTTATGGTCTGCATCTGCCCTTGCCTTCAAGGGTACATTCTGCATCTGCCGTTGCCTTCAAGTGCTCATCAACTACCGTGAGTCTGCTACAACATATAATATTGATGTCCCCAGGGCCTTGAACACATTCTTTAGCTGTACAGTTATCCTTTTTAACTGTATAACATGTACAAATATATAGTTGTCTTGTGAATTTACATACGGCAAATTTAATTATTGGTTGAGCGAGACATGGTTTTTTTTGGGTGAATTTACAGCATTTCGCATTTTGTAACTTATAATGAACTTGAGTGCTGTATAATTTAAAGTGTAAAGGTATCATAGTCCATGTTTTCAAAGCGTGATTGTCTGAACGAGCGTAAGGGCACCGTTCAGCCACCTAGGCATTCTGAACGGACGCCCAGGGTCGATTAGGCGACCCCTAGGCGGTCGCCCAGGGACCTAGGCGTCCAGGCCTTTCAGTGACCAGTCGCCTAGAGTATATATATATCATATATATTGTTATGTAATTTTGAATCGAAAAAACAGAGAAGTGCAATACATGACTACATGAGTATCAAATCTGAACACAATGTTGAGTTGAAAATGAGCCACCAGCAGCCCACACTGTCGATTTGAAGATCTCAACACTACTTACCATCAACATTGAAGGAATCCGATGACTGGCTCATTTTCCCTCAGATGGAGATGAGGCGGATGAACAGAGGGGAGGCGAGCAGAGGGGGTGCAAGCAGATGGGCGCGACGACGGAGAGCAGAGGGAGACGTGGAGGACGAACCATCGACGACGTGGATCAGCAGAGGGGAGCGGTGAGCAGCAGCCTGCGACGGCGGCGAGCAGAGTCGCGGCGGCGGCCTGGGCGGGATGTTTTTCGCCCTTCCCGCTCACGTCCCGCGATGGAATTGTGAGGAGCGCGGTGTTGTGGCGGCTACGGTAGGCAGGAAAGGAGAGACAAGCTCGCCAATTGAACGTGGGCCATAACCCTAATGGGCCGAAACAAAAAAATTGAACCGGCCCTTTTAACTGCAAACTAGGCGTCTACGTTCAAATCGCCCGGCTAATCGCGCCTGGTCGTCCCTGAGCGGACGCTCAGAAATCTGGGCGGGCTACTCGCTTCGGTGGTGCTAAACGAGCTGGCCCCAGCGATTAGTTGCTTAGGCGACGCCTAATCACGCTTAAGCGGACGCTTTGAAAACATGGATCATAGTTAAAATTTGCCTTGCGGAACAATGGGTATCATATGCTTTACTTACATATGCTCTATTGTTCAGGAAATAAATTTGTTGGGCTTCCGCCTCCTCATGGACTACAAAGGTTCGGCTTTTCTGCTGGTAAATCTCAAGACTACTGAACCTGTTAGCCATCCCCTGCATATTAACAACAGCATACAAAAGCAATGCCATGCTTTATGAAATCCCATACCCAGGCAGTACAGGTTTGTTGATCGTCGATTCACAGAGTAGTAACAATGGTACAGGGACAACACAATTTCAAAGAAATTGGAGTGCTGTAATTTATAGGTTCGAAAAATTTAATGGATCATGTAGGTTTTATATTCCAGTATTCAAATTTTACACCATGTGTCTTCTGTTTATGCCACCATTTAGGCATGAAATTGTAATAAATTCACATTGGAGTGAAAGAAAGTAGTTTAGCATTAGGCTTTTTAATTTAACCATTCAAAAATTAGATTTAAAAATTGACCTGCCTCAAGGTGTGGAAAAAGAACATGTATTCAGGTAAAATAAACCTTTGGTGCCACCTTATTAATTACTCGATATGTTTGAGTCATCAATGTTCATTTGATGTTCTAGAATCAAGTTTTCATAGTTTTCCCTCTAATGTGAATTAATGGAAGCTCTATTTCAGGTTGTGCCTATATCATGGGAAAGATTTTGTATTATTCAACTGTGCGTGCGTGCGCTACAGTGATCTTGAAATCCGAAGATGATGAACGCATGAAGATGGAGCTTGCTAACATGTGGGGTTTGTTAACTACTGTTTCTTTTATTATCAGGTGTTCCACGTAACTCCTTATTTCATTAACATAATTTCTTTGATTACTTGCTTCATTGACAGAATACTGACTAAACATAGTGATGATGAACCACTGGTTGAAGTTGTAAAAAGGCACTTTTTTGCTGAGCATCTGTTCGATGATCTGCATCAAGATAAACCACTATTCAGGTGGCACCCACGCCGTTCGTATGTTGACAGCGCATTTGTGGAGAGAGTGAAGGAAATAGAAGCTAGCAACTCTCACGATGAACCTGGATCAGTTTCTACACAGGCAACTTTAAACGTAGTGAGTTGCTGTACTAACCGTTTGCCAGGACCTTCTCTCAGACATTTCTTCCATCAAAGCTTCACAAAATTTGTTTGTATTTGCAGAGATCGTTTGGAGACCTCACGGAGGACCCATTTGCTTGTATACTTGGTTCTTCAGGAGGCGGCATGGAAAGCAATTCTCCCCCTGGAAAAACAGGAACTGTGCTGAAGAGAAGCGAGCTGCGGGCCCGAAGGAGAAGCCACCGGCATCACCATCATCGCCATGGGGATAAGTTCGCTGCTTTGTGAAGGCTCGATCATAAGTGCCGTAAAATGCCATAAAAGGCTTTTAACTGTTGCAACAAAGAGAATGATCTTGGATGTGTTATTCATGTGTGAGAACAGTTTAATAAATGTCTCGTTGAACTTGAAATGGCAGGTTCAGGATGTGTCGTTCATGCTTGCAACGCACACTTACTGTGCGTTGCAAGCACAGTAAGCGTGCTTGCAAATGGGTGTTATTCCATGCCACATTTTGCGAAAGAATGGGTGGATGTGTTATTCCATGCCGCCTCCTGAAGAACCAAGTATACAAGCAAATGGGTCCTCCGTGAGGTCTCCAAATGATCTCTGCAAATACAAACAAATGATCTCTGCACAGTTCAGGATCGAACTGTCATGTATGACAGTATAAAATGCGGCAACGCACACTTACTATGCTTGCACAGAATCTTTTTCTGTAGATAATAAGATAAACGAGTTCGATGTTATAAAAGAATGATGACTAATAGAGAAAGGAAATAGGGCGAAACGGATCTGTCTATTTTACGGTTGGAGGACGCCGAGATTGAAGCTCAATATTAGAAAAGCAGCACAGGGGCCCATGATAATTCAGGCCCAAATCCACCATATCCTCTCTTTTCACTCCCCTCGGCCATTCCCCGGTCCTCTGCGCTCCACTTTTCCACCAGAGGGAGGGATAGCAGCACAGCAGCAGAGAGGAAGGGAATTTCTCAAAAAAAAAAAAAAAAAAAAAAAGCAGAGAGGAAGGGAGGGAGGAGGATCAGAGATCAGAGAGGAAGAGAGGGATTCTGGGAGAGGGAGGGAGGGACGTCGGAATGGTGGTTGCGCTGCTGCGTCAAGTGAAGGATGCGCTCGGCCCCCTATTTGGCAAGGTAAAGAAATGCTCTACCTTCTCTTCCGGTGTCTTCCTGTTCTTGGTACGATTTACCGACTGGATTGATGGGGTTTTGTGTTGCTAATGTGGCAGGAGGAGGTGATCCAGGAGCTGGAGTTCGCTCTGATTACCAAGGTAACAGTTTTATTGTCCCGAGTGTTTCGTTACCACTAGTCAGATGGGATAAATGGGGGTTCTTGAGTAATTCTGTTTCTAAAATTGTAATTTTTGCGAAAGAATGGGTGACCGTTTAGCGATTAAATGGTTAAGTTTGAGATGAAAAATTGCTATTTACTGAATATTTCACTCCAGTTGGTGTTTATGATCTATGTCTATGTGGTAGTGGTAGGCAGAATCTACCTCAGAATTCAAACTTATGTAACAGTTATCGGGTAGATATATCTTTGGATGTAGAGATTGTGGTGCTTTTAACCATACGAAGTGTCATTGCCCCAAAAAACGAGAGGCCGAAGGGGAGAAAACACTTTGTTGTCGTTTCCATGTATGATACGCGTTGGCGCAGAACAATAGTTTGGTGCCGGTGCCGACCCTTGGTTATCAACTTACCGTGGCCACCCTCACTTCATGCATGATGCAACAGCCAGCTCAACGTGATGCACCAATTCTTTGTTATTGTGGTTGTTTCTTGATTAGGCTGTGCTTCTAATCTTGTAGGGTGACATGACGCAAAGGGAGGCCCTCTGGCTCGAGGCCATCCGTTCGATTGCAAGAGAGGGCTTCATCAGGGGCTCTGCAATGTACAGTTTCATGGCGTGGTTTGGTCTAGGCATAGGTGTGTAAACTGTCTGACACCCACATCTACGACAGCTGCACGCACTGGCGAAGCTACATGGATGGACCCTAGTGCATTGGCGCCAGGGTAAACTAAAAATTTAGCACTAATACTCTTCATTTTAACCATTTGTGCTCCTGATTTAGCATGTAATGAGCACCAAATCACCACCATCCTGCTAGTTCTAGCTTCGCCATTAGTTACACACATACACACACACCCAAAAAGATTAAAAAGAAAAAGGAAAAGTTCCCTTCTTTCTAGTAACATGTGAAGCATTGTTCTAATTTCATGACAAATACTAAGAAACATTCCCTTAAGTAACCTAATGATGGGGTGTTCCTTAATCCTTATTGCACGATGAGTTTTTTCTACCGAGTTTGTGTTCTTGATTGATTTACTAGAGTTCATGTATGATATTACCTGATTTTTTTGCTTAAAATCTGTTTCTTTTTCCATTTCCCAGATTATGTTAACCATTTGCAGCCATTGTAATTTGGGGAAAAAAAACAGAATGATGCAACTATATGCCCCATGGTTGTATTTTGTTGAACAAGTAAAACACATTTCCTTTTGAAAAATGAAAATTTACCTATTTTTACAGCTATTGGTTGAAAAGGATGTTGGAAGTTTGGAACATAATCTGCATTTTATTACTTCTGTTTCAATAAAGTGGTATAGTTATTAAATTTTCCTTACCGGGGCGTATCGTGGATAGCAAGCACATGCTTCACTTATATATTTCGGTTGTGCAGGCTCAAAACTATTGGGGCTTCCACCTATGAATGGTTCGAGATTCATCCTGTCTGCTGGTAAATTTCAATGCTATATAACCTACTAGTGATCGCTTTCTATGTTCATTGATATTGACATGCAAAGCCACCACTGAGCTTTATAGACCAGGGTCCGAGTAATTTAGACAAGAGAAATTCTAATCGATGACTTTTAATTGAATCATGATGGATAATTGCTATCCTGTTTGTGCGGACAACTTAAGTTGACTCCTACGGAAGTCTCTAAAGTATCATAACTCATCTCTAAACGTGTGTATTATATCAACAAACAATGGTCGTCCTGCATAACAGTGCCTTGAGTAGTAGTTGCTACCACACCAGACACAGTTTCCCTCCAATCTCCTATACATGATGTAACGACAAGTGATTTCATTCAATTTTGAACCAAATCAACTTTCCTAGTGGCATGCATGTGAAATTGGAGATATATGCTAGTTAATGGATATGATCAGGCTTCTTAGATATGCAAAGTTTGAAATTTGAAGCAGTTGGGCACTACTAAGAATAGTTAATCCAGTTGTAGGTATTGCTGTTTCTGCTACATTTGGACATGAGGTTGCATTCTCTTCATAATATAGTTGATACTTGAAAGGATGTAGGAGTATTAGCAAGATAGGTACACTTGGCAGTCGATAAACCTTTCAAAATTTAAATTTAAACTAAACTTGCTTTGTTTTCATCCTGGGCTAGAACCGCAATGTTTATAAATTATTCAACAGATTGACCCTCTGTTGTGTTCATATGATGTTCATGCATCAATATATCATCCTTTTCTGAATATGCTAATTTGTTGAAGCTGTATTTAGGGGGTGCTTTTATCACAGGAAAGATAATATATTATGCGAATTTGCGTAATTATGCTATGGCAACTTTATACAGTAAAGAAGAACGCATGAAGATGGAACTAGCTAACATGTATGGCTTATTAAGCAATGTATTACGTATTTTAGTATCAGCCTATCAGGTGTTCCTATTAACCGTTTGTTTCAATAACTAGTGCCTTTTCCACTCACTTCGTTAACAGAATACTTAACAAGCATAGTGATGAAAAATCACTGGTTCAAGCTGTAAAAGGGCAATTCTTTGCTGAGCATCTTTTCAGTGATCTGCATCAAGATACACCAGTTTTCAGATGGCACCCACGCCATTCTTATACTGACAGGGCTTTTGTCGAAAGAATGAAGGAAATAGAAGCTGAAACTGATGATGCTAGTGATGAGACCAGATCAGCTTCTAGACGGACAACTCTAAACATCGTGAGTTACTACTAAGCTTTCTTGTTTCAGGACCCTAGAAGTTCGTACCATCCACACTACTATATTTTTATATATGTAAGATATATATAGACATTTCTTTCATCAAATGTTCTGAATATTTTGCAGCAAGATGGCTCCTTTTTTATGCTATATTTTGTTTGCAGAGATCATTTGGAGACCTGGAGGACCCACTGGCTTGTATACTCGGCTCTCCAGGAGGCGATATGGATAGTGACAATCCCTCTGAGATCACATGTGCAGTCCAGAAGAGAAGTAACCTGCGAGCTCATAGGAAACGCCACCGGCATCGTCGTCATCAGTATGCTGACAAGTTTGTTGCAATGTAAAGCTTATATCACAGAAGCATGACAGAATTTCCGCTAATGTTACCATGTTAACCGGCATACATTTCTGGTACGAGTTGTTTGTTTTGCACGAGCTCGGTTGTTGAGCCGAAACTACATGTGTTCGCCCGGCCTGTTCATTTCGTAGAACTGTTCTTATCGACATCCGATTTGTGGTTATGAACCTATTCTGGAATCTAGATAATGAACCCCCGCTGTCACTCATCACCATGAAACCGATAGTTAAAATGGCAAACATTTATGTGTTTCTGTGATAGGTTGACCCAGTTTGAGGTGCATGATCACTTTGAATAAATATTCTAAATCTGAATGTATGTGCGCCGAATGGCCCTAGTATTTCAAGAATATAAGCGCTTGGGAATCGGAATTATGAAGCTGGAATACGAGTTATATTGCACAGAACGGATGGAAGAGGATCAAGAATATCCCGTTCTGATAAATCAGTCCTATTAAGATGAGGCAGAAGACGATCAGAGTCATCTTCTCTATAAGGTGACTGACATTTGATTTAACTCAGCCATAAAAGTTACATCTTTTGCTTTTCTTTTTCTTCATTATGTTTACATAATCCACAAGATATGGTGAGCGCCGTCTTCCAGCAGGCTTGCACTCGGAAGAGGGAAAAGGAGAGGAAAAAAGGTGAAAATAAGGAACAAAATACAATTCTGTATTCAATTCCAAGTTGAGGGTATTTGATTGGACAGCTCTGTATTCAAGCAATTTGAACTAGATCCAGAAGCCTTCCAATGAAATACCCTCATCCAATTTTTTTTCCCCTTCTGGTTGTTATCTGATGGGCCTATACTGAACTGTACATACTCCGTTGCCAAGCTTTTTCTTGCAACAGGAACTATCTTGAACTAGGACTTGGGTTCAATCAAGCCATGCCTTCGCAGACGATTGATCCGAATATACAGTGACAAAATCATAGTTACTCTCTGTTAACAGTTGGTGTATGACAATCTCAAGGGGTGTAGTTCACCCATATTTCTTGGGGTGCATGGGGGCTCAGCATCTCCTGATGAGAAGGAACTACCAGCCTTTGCAATGTCTTCAGATAGTTTGTCAACTGGCCAAAAGAAGGACGCAAATTTGGATCCCTGGAAGTGAAAATGAAAAGAGAAACAGACCATGTATCAGTCCTCATGCAACAAAAATATAAACGTTCAATCAACAGTACAACAAAATGAGGCCTTCATTTCCTTCCTGTCCAAATTAAAATTAGCTTATCATCTGAAAACTCACTTCTGCCAGCAGTCCCGTATGATCTTTGCTACTAAAGGATCAATTTCCTTGGGAATATCAAGCCGTCGATCCTGGAAGCCAACCGCACCCACAACTTGCATGGGGTTCATTCCTTGCCATGGCTTTCTTAATGTCGCTAGTTCCCACAAAATGACACCAAAGCTGTAAACATCACACCTGAGAGATTCAGGAGATGAAATGTGTTAGTGCCA